>JACGDI010003368.1:370843-440635 GCA_014898725.1 Jacaranda copaia
TTTAGCAATAAATTTCTCCTCAAGAGGAAAAACTGAAAAGGATCATCTGAACATCAGTATGACGTGGAAAATGTCTGTAAGTTCTGGATTAATACCAAGCTAACTGTTCCATCACAGAATCAATTTGATAGTCAAAACTGCCTTAGCAGCCACGAACTAAGGTTTCCAACCTTATTTTTACATGCACCACTGGAGGTATAGAATATTATTTTCCAGTCATTGAGTCTTATATAATTCCTCAAACTAAGACATGATAAAAGATAAATCAACAAATTAACTAAACAATGGCAGGCAAAAGGAGAGTACAGTTTGAAGATAAAAACAATGGAACCCTGCATGAGGATTACATTAGTAAGCTATAGGAAAACTCAAGGCCCACCCAGAAATTTTATGTGACTGCCAAGAGGCAATATAAATGCTCTTACCACTCGGGATCCCAGGTCATCAAAACCATAATCCAAGTGTTTGGATGTGCAAGGTTGTGTCCTTGGTTTTCTTGGTGGAGCAAAACCATTTGGAAAGGAACTGTAGTCACGTAAAAACAGAGGGCACCGATCAAATGGAGTTCTACTACTCCTTATGGAATCATATATAACAATAAAGCACCACCAAGCTCAGCAGGTGAACTCCAAGTTTTCCATAGAAAGATGACCAGACTGCCTCTAAAAGGACTGCTGATTCTGACAAATGACCGTCACAATGTCTTCTAATGCCAAATGCATCATAATTCATATAAAAGACACTATTTGGAAGTATATCATTATAACTAGGAACTGTAAAGGTTTGAGGTTGCAAAAGAAAAAAAGGCAGAAAACTAAATGGAATGGAGTTTCCAAATTTCCAATTCTATAGACAATCACAGCCTGCACATTTTAGTGTCTGTTAGGGGTGTAAACGAACCGAGCCGAGTTCGAATCTAGCAAGTTCAAACTCAGCTTGTTTATTAATTTGCGAGCTTGAACTCGACTGAGCTTGGTCGAGTCTAAAAAACCAAGCTTAAGCTTGGCTCATTAAAACAAACGAATGTCTGGCAAGTCTTATCGAGCTTGATTTGATAAAGCTCATTATAGAGAAGCAGAAAAGCTCGATTTGTTAAACTTGAATGAGCTCGAACTCAAGTTCGTATAGGTTTAAATTAACTAGAGCTCATATAGACTCAAAACAAAATCTATAATTATAAATTTTTTAAATAATTTTGTTCTATATTTTTCTAAAAATAAAAAACTGAATTATTATTATTATTATTATTATTATTATTATTTTCTTATCTTTATAGATTTTATTATATTGGCTTAGATTATAATTATATATGTTTATGTATATATAAAATAAAAAAGCTCGTTTAGGCTCAAGAGCTTTTTGAGCCGAATATTATTAAGCTCGGTTCGGCTCGGCTCGATCTTTCAAGCTTGAGCCGAATACGAGCTTTCATTGAGCCAAGCTCGAATCGTTTGCGAATAGTCTCATCTCATTTACACCTCTAGTGTCTGTTATGCAGTTACATGTTACTAAAATACTATTCTCATTATGAACTAATTATCCTTTTGAAAATCAAGCATTTGAGATGATACTTCTCTATAGCATTGTCTTAAAATAATTAAAAGAAGGTTCTCCATGGGAACAATTAGGGGGGTAGTTCTCAAAATGATGCCGTAATAATTCCTCTTATGAAAATTGTAGAGGCCATGGATCTTTGTTGACGAGTTTGAAGCAGAAAATAATTGCCTAGTATATAATATTAAGCAAATGACCATCCATCTTAAACTCTTGTGTAAAGGTTAAAATAACATAAAAATGCATATGTGAAGATGACCCTTGAAGTGTAACATGGTGCAGACAGAATCAAATCTCATTCTCAAGAAATTAACAAAGATAATATGAAAAAGAGATGGATATTATAAATTTTAGTATCTTAAAATGCACAATATTGTAAAACATCAATTCTCCTTTTGTTCCAGAATACAGAAACTATCATACTGCAGTTAGTAGGATCAGGTAGAGGAGTTGTTAAAAGCTAATTTGAGGGAAGTGAAACCATCTTAGACTTCAAAAATACTCAATCTAATCTCTCCTTATAGCCCTTAGGATTTGTCAGAGCAGATAAACAGCACGGAAAAACCACCATTATATGACTAAGCAATGATCTATGGTCCTTAATTCTAATAACATGCAACTTGATTTTGCCTTTTGTTGCTTGATATAATCCATTACCGTACATCTCTAGAATATGTCCTCAGAAGCACATCTGCACATGCCCGAATAGAAAAAGTATATATTTCCCCGAATTATAATTCATGCACTAAGTGTTAGCACTTCTATAAATATGCCCGTAGAACTTACCCGCCAAGTATCTTTGGTGAGTGAACTGGAGTTTCTGTCTCTACTTTCCTTAAACCTGAAATACACAAGCAAGTCTCTCGATGGGAAAGGCATTCTAAAATATTATGGGCTTCAATTATGATTTTAAAGCTAATACATTTTCAAAGCACAAAGGTAATTAAGGCCTTTGAAATTTCATGTGCCAGAATTTCTCCAGAATTTCAGAGAAGGATCACAATAAAGCAAAAACTTGAAGTTTTATCAATCAACTTTACTAATATGCATGAAAGTGTGGAATTAGAAGTACAATGCGACTCTTTTTTACTTTGTTGCATTTATTCTTTCTTTTTCTCTAAGTTCTACTTCCAGAGATATATGCATCACCCATCAACTCATGGTTTACGCACTTCCTTGTGTTGTTACTAGATTAATCAACAATGCAAGTAAAGTCCCTTGAAAGATAACTTATGATGGGGCAGTTATATCCTGATTTGGATTATTCAAGCAACATGACAGCCAACTGAATGGTGCCTTGGAATCATAAATAAGAATACTTAGATTATGCATTAAATCTACAAAATAAACCTTCAACTGAAAAAGTGACATGAGCTTCCTGTGCATGCACTGAACTGTCTTCTGCATTACCATTCGCTCCACCATCACCAAGCAAATCAATCATAGATATCTCTGCAGAAATAGAATGAGAAAGAAAAATAATTTTACCCACCCTAGGTACTATATTTTGGCTTTTGATCATCAAAATTGCTCAAAACAAGATAGCATTTTATAATGTAGAAGAATATTGCCAGTCCCAAAGAATGATTCACTGGCAAAGCCATGACTTATTCTAACTACGAACAACATAAAAGCTTTAGGAATAGAACAAGAAACCAATTTAATTAATATTAATACTCGTGGTGTGTGATGAGCAACTTTAAAGGATCCAAGCTTGTTGCCATTGTCAACTAAATCAATTAAAAACAACATAATAGCTACAGGAATAGGAAAAGAAACCAATCCAATCAATACCAGTACTCACGATGCATAGTGGACAACTTGAAAGGGTCAAGTTTGTTGCCATTTTCAACTGAATCTTCCTTGTCAATGGGAAGATGCACCAAAACCCTGTAAAACTGTGGCCCTTAAATGTCCTTCCAGACAAGATAAATGTCCTTTAAACAAAATAGTACAGCTTGTAAAGGGACGACAGAATGCAGCACACAGTAACTGCACATTATACAGCTTCCACAAAATTTCAGTCAATATACATAATGAAAAAAAGTAAACCTGCTTATAAAGTTGCCACTGTGTCCTCTTTTGAATAAATTTAGAGATCAATATAATTGAAAGAAATCAAATCAATGGTTCCAATGCACATTGAACCAAGCTTACGTCTTTGAAGATTCAGCCTCTGTATCACAGCTCGATGAAGTTCCTGAAACAAATAGAGGATGATGCCTAGACTCTGTTAACATACAATAGCTACCATCATAAGCAGTAAAAGAATGGCATAGTCAGAGCACAACAAACAAATTAATTATGAAGCATACTTTCTTCATTTATTTCAGATTCATCTACAGGAATACCATCACTGGTGAGAATAGCTGGAGGAGGGTGCTTAAATTGATGGTTCAAAGTGAAATCCCCATCCTCTGATGAGTTATCCTTTGCTTTTGAAGGAAGAAAAGGAACTAATTAGAATATGAAAAAGATAATAATAAAATCAATATTAAAATCTAATGCTCACTAGTATTTCTTACAAGAACTAAAATTTATTAATTGTATGCCATGTTGAAATAGAAAGAACAAATTGACATTGATTCCTCCTACGGACATACTTTGAACACTGATGAAATAAAGAGTAAAGTTTAACGTATATTGTAATATAAATTTATTGACACTGAAATTATAGAATTTGAAAAGTAAAACTTAATATTGAAATATAAAACTGCAAATACCACTCCAACCCACACAAATGCAAGCAAGCCATAAAGTGTGGTTTCAATGTTCATCATGTAGGACGTGAGTAACATAAAGTCAAAAGCACAGATGTCTGTTGGGGAAAAAATAACAAAACCAGCCAACCCACACCATTGACACCCCTATATAGGCTCTTTAATATCTGCTTCCTCTTCTACTTTTTTTCTGATCAAAGTTTCAATGAAAATATTCAAACATGTCATAAAAAAAGCAGGCTATAAATTAGGAAAAGTACATCATGGTTATACTTAGAGCACAGATCAGTCATTAACCAAGAGTAAAAATCAACATATCATTTCGCGTTCATGCATTCTAGAATTTAGTGATTTAAAATTTATTCTGTTTGTAAAGTAAAATGCACTTAAGCTTGCAAAGCTGCAAAGCAATGCAATATCAGAAAATAGCGACCTGCAATGAAATTATCTATGAAAGTTTAGCAAAAATAGATTTACACTGAATTTGTTTGTGATAGCAGGGAATAATAACGAGAATAGGTGTCACCAGTATAATTGGTCTGCTTAATTTTGACAAAGAAGCACGGATCTAAATATATTTCTATCTTAAACTAAAACTGAAGTTAATCAATAAGAGAAGGACAAAAGTAATCTTTAGTTTTCTTATTTCCAAAATACTATGTCAAAGAGGACAAGCATATAACAAAAGTAAAGAGAATAACAACTACTTATATCTATAAAAAATAATATCACATCTAGGGTTTCAGTTTATGAGTGGTCATGAATAACATGGATCCATGAGATCCTCATTCACCTCAGAGAATAAGAATCTCTAAGAAATTTTTGGCTTTTCAAAGCTCAAAAGATAAATTACCATTGAGGCTATTGATCTTCTGTTTCTGAGCTACAGTTGATACATTAACCAGACTAAGAATATCAAGTGATCTATTATTTTCACAATGTAGAGTGCATGAGCGTTTTTCATCAGCATAGCTCTCCACACCAGCTGTTTGCTGCTGCTGCCGTCGTTTCCTTTGCTCAAAATATTGTTTTTGCCTATATTGATTTGAACTGTTGGTCAGTTTAGATAAAGTAAGCTAACTCCATCTCATGCGGCAAATCACAAGAACTTTGGCTGAAATCAGCACAGAGTTACAGAACATGTATTGTACCTTTTATGGGTTGACTTTCTTGACTGCAATTTTTCCATCCCAACATGATTAAATGACATATGTACAGCCCATGAAAAAAAATGCTTCTTATGTCAAAATAAAGTAAAACAAGAAACTGAAATGATATAGCAAGAATCACATCAATTTTGATAATGTCGACTTAACAAACCAAAACGACAGAACAAAAGGAAGATAGACATTTGTTTAGATCTACTTTTGCCTTTAGAGAACTTCAAAATGCAACATAGAGCTAAAAATTTACCATAAACAGAATTAAAATAGGAATGACTTCACTTAAACCTGTTGTGTTATTGGATCGTCACATTGTACATGGTACAAACTGGGTTCTCCAACAAGAAGTGGTGCCACAAGATAAGCCTATGGATATGATGAGCTCACAGAGCCAAATATAATGAAGAGACTGTAATGGTTGAATTATATAGACTAGAGCAAGAAAAAGCATGGTAGATTTAAGCCTTCTAAAGCTATTTATTATCTATTGTTGGGGAAACAATGGTCAGATGGTGCTCACTCAAGCTCAAAGAACTGCTTCTCTTTGATTGGCTTAATAGCATGTTAAGCAAATACCCAAATCTTTAGGAGAACTAGAAATGGAATAAAGAAAACTTAGGGCCAGAAATAGTAGTCCATCAACCAGGCCACCTCATAGGCCAACCTGTATAATCTAGATGCATTTTTAAAGATAATTTTGATCTAAGAATCAACTTGTTTTTATAAGTTTACCAAATTTCATTTCTTAGATAATAGTAACTCTGCATATCACTTCTCACAGCTTTCTCACTCATTCAGCAATGACTCCACCGCCAAATGTGAACAAATATTTCTCAAAAGATAAATGGTCGCCAGTGTTTTTTCTTTTATGAACTGGTAGACACCCTCGGTTCACACAGTAGTGATGTAGGATGGAAGAAGTTTTACTCATAAAACTTACGGTTGTCACTTTTTTCCTTGATCCACCCATCCATTGTAACATTGTGTAGCATTCAATATCTTTGCGCCGTCTCAGCTAAGCCACAGAAAAGTGAGGGGAGAAATGAGAGAAAACGTATTAACGGATGGTAATAGGAACCTGAAATCAAAAGAAAGAAACTTCTGAAAGATGCAAATTAAAGCGATTCTTCTTCTTTTTTTGGCAAAGCGAAACACAGCTAACACATCCGTACCAAAAAAATTGAGGATTAAAACAAATCTCAAAACTGCAGATAAATGCAATCAAAGAAACTTTTGACCAAATATACGCTCTCCTAAAACCAAAACTAATCATCAAATGGAAAACCGACTATTTCACAAACTAATTACGTATAAAGACAAAACAGGAAAACAATAAGTAAATGATAAAATTAAACGTGAATTGCAATGTCTCAGGCTATGCGCAGAATCAGGAAAAAAAAAAAGAGTATAATCCAGAACAACAAAAAATCTATGAAATACCTAAATATCAATCAAAATCAGCAAATTCCGAATACATCGATAAAAAGAGAAAAGATGGAACCGCTAACCAGAGTACGAAGTACGGAAGTAGGTATACTTAGAAGGACAAAAATTTGAGAAATTATAACTTTAAAGGCGAATCACCGGAAGTTGCCGTTGAGTGATGATCTCTAGGGATTGACGGGCTGAGCGTACGCGCTCGCAACTGTAGAAATGGCGGGAAGGCAAAAAGTCTTTTAGGACTTCAATTGGAATGACTGTTTTATTCCTGAACGTTTTCAATTCAACGTAAGTTTAAGGACAACAATGGAAATTTCAACTCTGCATAATGTAAATTTATTTGTTGTGTTTCTATTACTAGAAGTCCTTCCCATATAGTTTATGGGTGCATAAAATATTTTTAAGTTATTATATAATTTATACATCTTCTTACATTTGTTATGTTAAAAATTAATTTGTACTTAATTTATAATAAATATGTAATTTGCATAATCATGAAGTTGGCCATCACATAATGTAAAAATTCCATAGCTTATTATCATATCAGAGGAAGAATTCAAAAGCCATTAAAATATTAAGCTTGTCTTTTTATGAGAGAAGTTTTTGGGTAAATAGTTGTTATTTAGAAATTTAAGTCTTTTTTTGACACAAAAAATAAGCAAAAGGACAAATTTGGTATATTTAAATTATGGTATCATTACTCTCAATTTAAAAACAAAAATGTCTTCCTTTTTATAATAATATAAATATAGATGTTTTTTATATTTTTCTTACTAAATTGCAAACTTCAAGTATAATGTTAATTGTTTTATAAAAAAGTACAATTAAAAATATATGAATCATTAGTTATTTAAAATATGAAAAAAGTTAATTTTCTTCCGTGTTTGCTTAAAATGATAAATTATGTTAAGCACAATCATTTAAAGGGCAAATTGCCCGCCACTTTCCGAAGAGAACATGCATGATAGTAAGCCTTTACAATTTAGAAAATAAGAAAAAGCATTTTGCTAATTAAAAATACATTTCTCGATTCACTTTTATCTCTAACCCAGTTTTAATAGGGACTCGAATAAGATATCATAACATTTGAGACCTCCATTAAGAGTTCAACATAAATATATGAACCTCCTTTAAAATTATTTCATATTACAAGAACCTCCGTTAAAATTTATCACATTATACTTTTTTTTATTTTTTATTTATTTTGCATGTAGTCCCCATATGATTTATTCTATTAAATTAATAAAATATCTCAAATGTTTAAAAATATTTTATCCATAAATCAAGTTAAATGTCCATATCCAAATTTAGTCCAATAATATTAGGATTAGATTTAAATATAAATTCAGACATTGTTTCTTCTCCTCCTTGCTTAAAAGACCACGCTAGTTATCAAATTTAAAAAACTAAAGTTAACATTTTAAAATATATTTTTCAAATATATGTAATTGATTAATTGTTCACATGATAGTGATTATAACATTGAGATATGTATTGTCATTTGTGATGTGGATAATTAAGACCAAGAAGCGAATCTAGGGAGGACACCTCAAAGAGTTTGTGGCACCACAACCAAGCAATCTAGAAATGGATTCGATTACGCCAAGAAGTAAGGACCACCACCAACAACTTGACAAATGTTTAGATCCCATGGACTAGCAACATCAATGTGATTTGGAGAATCTCTCCATTGTTTTGTTGTTTCTATTATTTCAAAAGTCTCGGCCAACTAGTAGGGCCTCTGCCAATGCGAGGAAGGTGCTAGTGTAAGTGGCAAAGGTTGAATGCAAGCTCATGTAGTTGACGCCATTCTTGGGAGTTTATGAAGTGTGTCCCCTAGCACCAAGCATCACCTTTGGATAAAAGGAGATGGAACCTGATCAATTGGATGAATTAATTAGTGTGAACCTTTCAACTTATGTTTGTCAGGCAAATATAGTTATATCCTTATTGAGGTTTAGGGCTAAGATATTTGCCAATCCACAATGGCCTCAATAACTATACATATATTCTTAATAAATGGTTCCAATGACCTAATTTTTGGAAAGTACTTTTCTAAATTATCATACAACTTTGCGCAAGGACTTTCCAAAATCAACTATTATAAAAGACATAGGAGACTAACTTGTTCCTTACGATGAGTAAATAGAGCCTCTATTGGAACTCACTGATTTCCATATTTAGATAGCTTACCTCAAATCCAATGACATGCAATATCGTAAGTTAGAGAATTTTCCATTACTAACATGCCATTTTGATTATTGTTGAAATAGTGTCCCGCAATCAATTAGATTAGCATATAAACTATTTTACTTGTGATACAATCTTGAATGAATAATAGTCATTATAAATGGCCATCTTTATCTTATGCTCATTTTATTTCACTAACATTTAGTTGAAGTCCTTAAATCACACATGACTATGGGATTTGGTCACTTCACTGGGTGGTGATCATAAAACAAGTCTTACACAGTTGTGATCTTAAAACTTTCAAGTTATAGAATCTCATGAGACAGAGCATCTAAGATTTGTATAGACTTATACTAATGATACATAAATTCAAAGTTGGATATTGCTTCATTTCATGAACAATCCATATTAGACATAGGGGCATGTTATTGGGTACTTGTTAGAGAACAAGTTCACTAAAGGCCTGCCCAGAGAATCCACTAGATAGTTGTAGTGGCAAGTTGGTAATAAAAAGTTTTCCAACTTACGCTAGTACAAATAAATAGTCCTTTGACTTGAGAATCCATGGTAATCTTATGTTTAGGTCCTCATTCTTTAACTCCTAATAAGCTACCTAGACATAGAGATTTGTGAGATTTAAGATGGAATCCGACTCCTTGTCATTGTGAAAGGTGAGTGCATCTCCTATGTTTTCTATAATGATCGATTCCATGAAATCTTTGCGCAAGGTAGTATGAAAATTTGGAAAAGAAGTTTTCCAAAGATGAGGTCATAAAAGAGAATCAAACATTGGGAATAGAAATATAGTATCGAGATTATTAGGAAGCCAACAAATATCTTACCCTAGGCCTTTTTAAGAAGATAGGAGACGAAAGGATCATATTTGCATGGCAAGTGTAGAACTAGAAAGGTTCTCCAAAAGCATATTTATTTTGGCCAATTAGTTGGGCTCCATGAGCTTGAGGTTGGATATCGACCATGAAAATTGGATACTCTTCAATTAATAAAGATTAATTAAATTGGGTCATTAATTTAAAGGAGTTTAAATTGATGTGAATATTTTGATATTCTAAATATCACAAGAGTTGTGAGCCATGTCCAATGAATGGTAGAACCTAAGGGGTCACACACAAAAGTCAATTAAAAATCCCACATGATGAAGGAAATTTTTCAAGAGTTAGAAAATTCCACTTGACCGATTTTAAGGAGGGAAATAGTTAACTAATTTTTGGTCATTTTTTTTTGATCAATTTAATTGTTAAATTAAGATAAATAATTTAAAGAGTTAAATTAGGCCAATTAAATTAAGTAGTTAATTTAATTGGTGCCATATGACTATCAATTGATCAACTTATAGCTTAAAGAGTTAAGCTAATTGATTTAAAGAATTATGTTAAGACTAATTAATTAAATTAAAGGGTTAATTAATTAAAGTAAAGAATTAATTTGGAGGAAAAATCCAAATGAAAGTGTTCATTTGGAGTACATCATAATTTATTTAGATGACGTTTCATGAGATAAAATGAAAATTTTAAATGAAATTCAAATGCAAGTAAAATTAAAAATTTCACACATGCAACTTGCTTGCAAGTTGACGCCAACCTCATGGTTGGTCATCACACCTTGCATGATCTAATTGTTGGATTCCATTTTTCCCTCCAATTTGTGTGATTCTCTTATGTGTTGAGGCTTCACATTTTCTTCACCTCTCTCTCTCTCTCTCCTAAAGTTGGTCTTCATCCTCTCTCTTCTCTCTGTGGTTTTCTAGCTAACCTATGAGAGATTTATATTTGCCATTGGTGTGTGGATCATCACATTAGGGGCAAGACACTTGGATTGCTTGGCTTTTGGAGAACCACTGTTTAGGCAAAAACGTTTGGAGCAATTTTTCCAAACCTTTCCGAGCTTCTTTTTTGCTGAATTTTTTATTGGAGCTTACCCAAGGTGTTGAGGAGGTTTTTTCCAATTTTCAGAAAATTCTGAGGTGATTTGATAAGGCAATTGTTGCCAAGTTGCTGCTGCACCATTGGGAGACAACTTTGAATTGTTCAAGTGTTATTTCTCCTTTCCTTGGATTTTTGAGTATTCAAGGTAATCCTTCGTCCAAATCTGAATTTGAAGGATGATTAGACCTTGAATTTGAGTGTAGACAAGTTAATTAGCTATTTTTTGTGCTTATTATTGGATCCTTGTGCGACACTTGACTTCAAATGGTATCAGAGCTTATTTCATGATTTAATTTGGATTTTTGATTGATTTATTCATCTGATGGATTGATCTAGATCTCTAGATACTTGATCCAATTTATGGATTGGAGTATTTGGATGATGATGCTTGTGGCTCCTTTGTTGATGAATTCAAATTATGCTAATATGTGTTTTAAGTGTTAATTCATGTGCTAGTATGTTTTGATTCATAATAGCTAATGTTAAATATTGATTTAGCATTGGATGATGTTATATGTTGACATAGTAAGTTAAATTTGGCCTTAAGGTATTTTTTTCATTTTTGGATCCAATTGGATTGGAGTTTATTGAAGTTTTTTGGAGAATAGTGATTCTCACTTAAACTTAATTTTTGTAGCATGTTTAAGCACTTGAATTTTCATTTTTAAAAGGTGTTTTGAACAAGGAATTTCATCTATAATGTGTGATTCGATGTTTAGGAAAAGTCCTAAAATTATTGGTTTACAAAAGTTGAGCAAAAATAGGCTTGACTATGTCCTTGCCCTAAAATAGGGGAGCTGCCATGCTTGACCAGGGGTTGGCCATGCAGAGGGCCTGGCTGGTGTGCACCTACCATGTAGCTGTGTGCCTAGGCTGGGACAACAGCTCTCAATTAAGCGTGGGATGGGTTTTGAGCTTAATTTGTTTTCATTTTGGTGACTAAAAGTGAATTAAATAAGAAGACAAAATTGATGAAATCTTTATAAGCAAAAATTCCCTCCACTTAGAAAGTCTAAGTGTTTTCAAATATTAAGTTAAAATGGATATAAATTAAAAAGATTTTAATTAATCCATGTCTTCTACCAATAGTATGTGACAAAACGATGCTACCACATTTATGTGATGTCTCACGAGTCGGGGGTCACACTTGTAGTGGAAAGCTGTGACCACATACTTAGTGTATGATACACCTTTGAAGAACATCTTGAGAAGATAGATATTAAGACTATGGGAAATTGAGTTTAGGGCAAGTGAGAGATTACTGGAGTAGTGCCCCACAGCCATTTAAATTAGCGTATAAACTATTTCACTTGCAATACAATCTTGATTGAATGATATTCATTATAAATGGCCATCTTCATCTTGCGCTTATTTTTCTTCTTCAGCATTTGGCTAAAATCCCTAGATCACACTAGACTACAGGACTTGATCATGAACAGGTTGGTCATCATCAAATAAGTCTTACACGATCGTGATCTTAAAATATTCTAAGTCTTAGAATCTTATAAGACTAGGCATTTAAGATTTGGATAGACTTGCACTAACGATGTATAAATCAAGGGGTTAGATATTGCTCTGTTTCTTGAGCAATCCATGTTAGACATGGGTGCATGTTAGTGGGTGCTTATTAGAGAACAAGTTTATTATAGGTTCGTTCAGAGAATCTACTAGATAGCTATAATGGCAAGTTCTTCAGCATATGCTAGTATACATAATTAGTTTTTAGACCTGAGGATCCTTGGTAACCTTGTGTTTAGATTCTCATGCTTTCACTCTTCCTTGACTACTTTGCAAGTCATTCGGGTTGAGCTTGGGTATGAGCTACTTAGACATAAAGGTTTATGAGATCCAAGATAGGATCTATTTCCTTGTCATTGTGAAGGGCAACTATATCTTCTATATATCCTATAATGATCGATTCTACGAAATCCATGTGCAAGATAGTATGACAATTTGGAAAAGGAGTTTTCCAAAGATAGGCCACAAAAGGAAATCAAACACTGGGAATAGAAACATAGTTTTCAAGGCTATTAATGAGTTGACAAATATCTTGCCCTTGGCCTATTTCAAGAGATAGGAGACTGAAGGACCATATTTGCATGGCAAACGTAGAGCTAGAATGGTTCATTATAAGCTTCTTCACTTTGGTCAATTAGTTGGGCTTCATGGGCTTAAGGTTGGACATCGATCATGGAGATTGAGTATTCTTCAATTAATGAAAATTAATTGAATTGAGTTATTAGTTTGAAGGAGTTTAAACTAATGTGAATATTTTGATATTCTAAATATCACAAGAGTTGTGAGCCCATATCCAACAAATGGTAGAACCAAATGGGTCACATTTAAAAGCCAATAGAAAATCCTATTTGATGAAGGGAATTTTCTAAGAATTAGAAAATTCCATTTGATCGATTTTATGGAGGTAAAATGGTTGGCTAATTTTTGTTATTTTGGCTTGATCAATTTAATTATTAAATTGATCTAAATAATTTAAGGAGTTAAATTAAACCAATTAAGTTAAAGAGTTAATTTAATTGATGCCGTATGACTATCAATTTTGGTTAAGTTAACTTAAAAAGTTAATTTGGCATCTTCTAACTTCAAGAGTTAGGCTAATTGACTTAAAAAGTTAAGTCAAGACTAATTAATTAAATTAAGGGTTAATTTAATTAACATGAAGAATTAATTTAAAGGGGAAGTTTAAATGAAAGAGTTCATTTGGAGTGCATTAGAATTTATTTGGATGATATTTCATAAGATCAAATGAAAATTTCAAATGAAATTCAAATGTAAGTGAAATTCACATTTTATACATGTAATTTGCCTTGCTAGTTGGCGCCAACATCATGGGAGGTGTGATGCCAACTTGCATCATACCTCCCTCCATATAAATAGGAGACATGTGGCTGGCCAAGCATGCATTTTACACATATAATTGTTAGATTCCATTTTTTCCTCCAATTTTGTGTGATTTACTCATATGTTGAAGCCTCACACTTCTTCTTCATCTTACCTCCTAAAATTGGCCTTTATCTCTTTCTTCTCTCCTTAGTTTTCCAACTAACTAAGGAGGGATTTAGATTTGCCATTGGTGTGTAGATCATCACATTAAAGGCTAGACAATTGGATAGCTTGGCTTTTGGAGATCCACTGTAAGGGTGGAACGTTTGGAGCATTTTTTCCATACCTTGCCAGATTCAATTTTTTGTTGAATTTTTTACTGGAGCTTCCCCAAGGTTTAGGGACGTTATGTCCAAGTTTCAACAATTTTGGAGGTGGTTTGATTGGGTAATTATTGCTAAGTTGCTACTGGAAGACAACTTTGAAGTGTTCAAGTGCTCTTCCACTCTAACTTAGATTTTTGAGCAATCAACGAAATCCTTCTTCCAAATCTAAATTAGTAGCATGATTTGATTCTTGGTTTCGAGTGTAGCTGAGTTTAATTTAGCCATTTTGTGCTTTATTTGTTAGATTCTTGTGCTACTCTTGACTTCATATGATCCTTTAGAACAAAAGGTGTTTGTTTCAAGGAACGCCGATATTTTGGGAAAAAATTTCTATTAGATAGAAATGGCATTATTGTTGAACTTGATAAAGTTCAATATGATCAACAAATCCCAAAAATGGTAGAAACATGTGAACATTAAAAAACTTAAAAAAACCTCTGAGAAAGTTGGACCGAATCAATAATCAACCCAAAAGGTTTTGATTTCTTCATGAGATAGGCCAATCGAATAGTG
Source organism: Jacaranda copaia (assembly GCA_014898725.1). Lineage (NCBI taxonomy): Eukaryota > Viridiplantae > Streptophyta > Magnoliopsida > Lamiales > Bignoniaceae > Jacaranda > Jacaranda copaia. Next base: position 385,597 of record JACGDI010003368.1, read on the forward strand.
ATATAAAGACCTATAAGGAAGCTATGTTGGACATAGATTTGAGACATTAGCTTGACGCCATGAAATCTAAAATAAACTCCATGTACTCTAATATAGTACTAACTTTAGTAGATCCACCAAAGGGTATAGTACCCGTTGGTTGTAAGTACATCTATAAGCAAAAGCTAAGAGTCAATAGAAAGGTTATGACTTTTAATGCGTGATTAGTGGCAAAAGGTTACACTTAAAGACCCGGTATTGATTTTGAGAAAACCTTTTTCACAAGTCGCAATGCCTAAGTCCATTAGGATTTTACTTGCTATAGCAGGATATTATGACTATACGATATGACAAATGGATGTGAAAACCACTTTCTTCAATGGAGACATTGAAGAAGAAATCTATATGGAGCAACTGTAAGGTTTTACATCCAAAGGGAGTGAGCAAAAGGTTTACAAACTTGCGAGGTCCATTTATGGACTCAAACAGGCATCTTGAAGTTGGAACATATGTTTTTATAAGACAATCAAATCATTTGGTTGTGTCAAAAATGTGTGTGAACCTCGTGTATACAAGAAGGCTAGTGGGAGCAATGTACAGTTTATTGTGCTTTATGTCGATGATATTCTTCTCGTTGGGAATGAGAGAGCAATGGTAGAGTGCACTAAAGCATGGTTATATACACAATTCTCCATGAAGAATTTTGGAGAAGTGTCCTACATATTAGGTATACAAATCTATCGAAATAGATCGAAGAGGATGCTAGGCTTTCCCTAACACCATACATTGACTAAATACTAAAGAAGTTTAGTATGGAAGAATCTAAGAAGAGATTTATCCTAGTGGGATGTGATTTACGTCTCTCTAAGTATATGGCCCCTCAACCTAAAGGCAAGAAACATAAAATGTCCACATACTTTATGTGTTCGCTATAGGGAGCATAATATATCCTAACCAATATACAAAGCTAGATGTAGCACATGCTCTAAGTGTTATGAACTACTTTCAATTCAACCCTAGTGAACGTCACTGGATGGTCGTTAAAGCAATCCTTAAGTTTACAAAGGAATAAGGATTTATTTTTGGTATACAGTAATGGAGAATTAAAACTTAAAGGGTTTCTAGATTCTAGTTTCTAATCCGATGTAAATGACCTAAAATCCATTTCTAGATTTATATTTTGTCTCAATGGTGGTGCGGGAGTTGGAAGAGTTCCAAACAAGACACTACGATTGATTAACCATAGATGTGGAATATATTGCGACTTCGGAAGTTGCAAAGGAAGGTGTTTGGATGAAAGATTTCATCCAAGAGTTAGATGTACACTACAAGAAAATAGGTTAATCACGGCATATATTTTGCAATGGTTTGCCAAAATCATCGCAAAATGTTAATTTCACAACGGTTTACCGACAGTTACGGAAATTGCCGCAAGATTATTATCTTTAGTGGTAACTTAAGGTAAACTATCGCTGAATTAAATGAATTTTGCGGTGGTTTATCATAACCGCCATGAAATTAATTGATTTTTGTGGTGGTTTGTGCAAACCACTGTTGAACACACTGATTTAGTGGCATTTATGTAAACTACCGTGGAATTTAAAATTTTTCAATGGTTTTTCTAAATGCTGCAATTAAAATATTGTTTCTTTTCCTTATTAGATTGTCCTCTATTTTACTTTAAGGGTTTTTGGTCCACAATTTAATATATATATATATATATGTAATTCCTGTATAAATATATAATGTCAATTATTTTTGATAAATATATTTTTTATAAATTTCTAAAATAAACTGTTTTATATTATAAGCTCTTCTATAAAATATAAATTTAGTGGTATTCACTCATTTTTAAAATTTGAACATACTCATGTAATAATTGAGACCATATTGATTTTAAGTTTTTATTTTATTCATTCACTGTAAGGCTTATTTTAAAAGATAAAATATGATATTTTTATAAGCTTAACAAATTCTTATAATATCTTTTTATTCCCCAAAATTTTAGAGTCAGATTCATGTGAGCTAAACACCGACTTAGTCTAAATTTTTATTTGTTTGTTCATATTATATATTTTGATTAATGAAATAAATTATTATAATATTTTCTTTACCAAAAACTCACAATGAAAAAATATTACTCCTTTACCTAACAATTTATATAAATATGCAATGAAATTTCTTTGCTTCATGCAACTATATTATATTAATTACGTCACACTTCTTGTTTATTTCTTTTAGTTCATTGTTTGATATTCTTATTTTATTTATTCAAATGACAATTACTATTTTATTTTAAAAACAATAATATTATTCTAAAACATTCTTATAAACTAATTATGCCATATCATTGATTTTCAAAACTTATTTTTAATAGTGTAAAAAAACACAAACCTTTTATTCTTTTGACTAATATTTTTTTATAATTTTATTTTTTTCTATATTAAAAGACCTCTTTGTTACTTTCATAAATTTTATTTTCAATTACTAAAGAATTTTTTCTTTTTACACACACACATATATATATATATATATACATCTAAAATATATGTATTTTTAAAGTTATATGATTTTTGCGAACAAAAATTGCTTTTCAAATTTCAAATCCGAAAGCCCAATTTCTCCTCTTCCAACGAATTTCCTAGTTCCCTTGCCCACCCCAATATCTCTTTTCTTCCCACCAATTTCCCACACCCCAAAACCTAATTTCTCTCTTCTCTGTTCTCTCTTCTCTCAACTGTAACTACGACTGGGATTAGAACTGTGACCATTACCGCTTTCTTCTCCACGCTGTTAAGAATCAAATCCTAAGGTTATTTATTTTCCTTAATTGTTTTGATTATTTTATTCTGTTATCCTTTCCATTTGAGGAGGTCTAAGCAGTTACGAAGCAGAGATTATGTATATTTTTGTGGTTCATAAATGTTCAATTGAGTAATATTTTTTATTCTTCCTATTTTGGCTTCTTTAAAAAAATTCTCAATATTTATTTTCCATCTTTCTCCCGTATACCTTTCACAAAAGAAGGAATATGTAGAAAAAGATGGAAAATCAACCCAGCAACAGTGAAATCTAATGGACGATGATGGCTGGAGTAAATTGCTGAAGATAATCGATTTCCCTTTCTTAAGTTGTCAGCAAACAGTCTGTAGACCCCAAACTTCCACAAGTCACTTGCTCACTTTATTAATGTAGATGTAAACAAAGCAAGCATGATAAGTATATATACATCAGTTGTGAATTGGGTATCCAGTAATTATGTGGAGGTAGCAAGAAGAATATCACCCGTAATAATTAACCACCATATGTACTAGAGTGACTTTAATTAATCTTGATAAATGAAAATCATAATCTATAATATAGGCATGATTATTATAGGATTGTCTCCAGCGCAAAAATCTTCAATTAGTTTCCACCATGTAGTCATGCAGCATTACTATGGTCCAACTAAGTTAATATATGTTGATATATCAATCATGGAAATTATACTTAGCTGGATGCATCCAATCTCATATTCTTGCCTGATAACATTTTAGTTGATAGTTATGGCTGTTATAATTAATAAATTCAATAAATTATTAACTATAAACATATTCCACTTGATTCATTAGTACTGCTTCATTCATTTTTGTAAATGCGTACTAATACAAATTGATTTATTAGTCATGGTTAAAAGAGTTGTATAAATTATACATTAATTTTTTTCAGGCACAGGGGATTTCATGAAGCAAGTATCAACTAATTTTACCCTTTGTAACCTTAATAATTTGGTCATAGTTTGTGGCTTCCCCCGATTAGACTACAGACCCATTCACTAAAGGTATTATTTTTATCCTTAACCTTATTTTACCCTTTGTAACCTTAATCTCTCTTAAAAAGTTTAATACTTTGATGAGATTAGTTTTTCGGATATATTGTGCTTTAATGTCATGTTATCAAATTCTTGAAGGATTTCAAGACTACAACATTCATAAGTTTGATATCTTATCACCTTTTGGAAGCCAAAGAAATCACATAATGCATTTTATTATATGAAAATTTTATGGTAAACTTTTTGATTAATAGTTTCTTTAGGTAATGAAGATTCTTTGCACACAAAACCAAAGCAGAGCCAAAATTGCTTTAATATCTTAGATATGAATATGCTCTATTTTGGTGATATACCAAGCCTTTAGAATTCAAGACCACATGATAGACCACTCTCTACAGAATATGTTCTTAATTTGTGCATGTTTCTTGTTTTTGAAGTCACTATTTTGCAGATATGCCTAGGAAAAAGAGACATACATCAAGGTGTCAGTTTATACCTTTACAAATTCTCAATCTAAGGGTCCAAGTGATATTGTAGCTGAGCTAGAACCATCGACTTAGGTAGACTCATCTACTCAGCTATGGTCACATGATCGTCTTGACCTATCTACTCACCCCAACGCATGTGACAAGCCAGATCAACATTCTCAAAATAAAAAATCAGATAAGTATTAGCATGTTGATTTGATAGGTATGTGATTTACTAACTTACTACTATTTTTGATTTAATATGTTTAAGTAAGTTATATTTTTGCTAAATAATACTTCTTTTGTTTTAACTTGTTAGATGAGAATAGTGAAGTAAAAGAAATGTGTCTTAAGGCTGAAGACGTGTTTGTTCTTTCTCCTAATAAGAAGATTGTTTTATACTAGAATGAGCTAGGCCAACCTATTAATGACTTAGGAGAACTACTCGGAGTATTTTTGGGACATGTGGCTACTAATTTTAAAAACTTTCCCATTAGTTATGAGAAATGGCCCAAGGTTCCTTTAAGCTTCAAAGAACAAATGTGGAATAATACAATAAAGGTATGGATTATATTTTTTGGAATGAGATTGGTTTTTTTTTGTTTACTATTTAATACTTTAAAATGTATTATTTCATTTTAGGAAAAAATTGTAGTCAATAATGGGCCAAACAAAGATTAAATTATGGGAAGTTTGGGAAAGAAATGCAGAGATAACCATGTGAAGTTGTTTCTAGAAAACTATGATCTATCACTTGGTTGGGAAGCTAATATTATGAGGTGTCCAGAAGATATCTATAGAGATCAATGGGCCTTTTTTTTTAGCATTAGATTGAGTGAATCAACAAAGATAATAAGCATTCATTATAAATTCTAAAACATTATTTACTATTTGTTGATATTTTTATTTTTTTTCTAATTATCTAGGAGATGTGTGCTAGAAATTCTTTAAGTTGATGCCAGCAGACAATTCCTCACACTTTTAGGTAAAAAACACTAGCTAGGAAGAGGGATGAAATAGTATGAACTTATCTATTCTTTTTACTTCTAAATACTAAATTGATTAATTTAAAATATTAATAATTTTGCATAAAATATTAGGAAACTCAAACTGGGCAACCTTGTAGTAGAGTAGAGTTGTATGCTATTGCTCATAAGAAAAAAAAATGGTTCTTTTGTTAAAGATGAAGCTAGACAAAAATCTGTAAGCATAAAATGTTGTGTATATTGTTATTAAAATTGTGTATATTATAAAATCTAAATTTTTTACATAATATTTAATGTAATGTGTAGGAAGAATTACATGTGCAAACTCAGACAAACTTTGAAAGTGATGCCTTTATGAATGTCTCTGGGAAAGAGCATCCAGGACGTGTTTGAGGTATGGGATTTGGTGTCTGTCCATCTCAAATCTCTAGTTCAACTAGTAGTTCTCAACATTGTTCATCTAGCTATTCAACATTATTAAATGTTAAAGTTGAATGTCTGGAGAATGAGATTACGACATTAAAAGATGCATTGAACTGAACAATGTTGTTTCTAATTCAACACTTTGGAGGTCAATTGTTGATTGGTTTTCCCAATATCAATCAGGTAAATCAGTCCATCAAAACTATTTGTATTTTGCTTGCTTGTTATGGAATTGGTTTGAGTGTCGTATGAATGTTAGATTTTTGTCTATCGGATTATGGTAATGCATATAGTTTATACGTTTGAGATATTTTGGGTTTTTTGTTTTTTGTTTTTTTTGATTGGGATCATTAGGTGTTAGAGACTAGAAAGATTTGGTGAGGCATATATAAAAATTATCCTGAATCAGTTGTTCAAATTAAAACAATCTTATCTAGTTTTCCATTTTGAAATGCCAGAACTAATTAAGCTTGAATTATGCCATATTAGTTGTTGGTTATCTATTTTGTTATTTATATATGAGCCCTTCTCAAGATTAATATTTTATATTAATTTTAATTATAGGATAGAGATTTGGACTCACAAGTACCTGTAAGGCCTTTGTCCTCAGATAGTCATGACCCACCAAACCAGAACCTATCATGCCATGCTTAGCTAATATGCTATTTTGATATTAGTGAAGTTATTTTGTAATAGTTGAATCATATAACATGAATTGAACTTGATACATACTTGATGATATTTCTTGGATGGAACTACAAGAAATGTTATTTTAATAGTTTGTGATTGTTAAACTAATCTTTGATGTTTATGTTGGTGTAATTTATTCTATTCTATTTTAGTGCTTACAATTATTTGTAGATATGTTATTTATAGGTAAATAGGGCATAGAAAGAAATTTCATAATTGCAGGTATATTAAAAATGTAGCAAGTGTACAAAAAACTGTCACAAATAAAATAATTAAAAAATAAGAAAAAAATTTCGCAGCAACTACATAACCACCATAAACATAAAAATTTTAAAAAAATAAACTACAGTGGTAGTTAGTCAACCGTTGTAAAGATAAATTTTTTTAAAAAAATAAATTATTGTGGTGGTTGAAAACCACCATAAGAGAACAATAAATTTTCATAGCAGTTATAAACCGCCACAAAATACAACAACTGAAAACATGAATAAAATATTGCGGCATTTGCCTAACTGCCATGAAAATATAAAGGAGAAAAATAAAATTATAGTGGTATTTGAAAACCGCCACAAAAAGTAATGCGGTGGTTGTTCTAGTGGTTAGTTTGAACCACCGGGAAACATAATCCCTACACTTGACCTAGAGGTAAACTACTGCACAATGCATTTTATGGTAGTTTTAACCACCACAAAATATGTCTTTTGGTGTAGTGGTAATGCCTAGTGTGCATGAGCCTATGGTTGTCTTTTAAAGACAACTTTAGACTTGAGCTAAGATCTCATTAGTGATATAAATATAGTTAAATGCATTATTGTTTGATATATGATATCAATTGATCGAGGCAACATCTAAGTGGAAATGGTTGCCTTATAAGAGAATATAGCGGATCCACTGACAAAAACCCTAACGCAAAAGGTCATTGAAGGACATCTTGAGAATATGGGTCTTAAGACTATGGGGAATTAGCTTTAAGGCAACTGAGAGATTGTTAGAATAGTGTCCCACAGCTAATTAGATTGGAATATAAACTATTGCACTTGTGATATAATCTTGATTGAATGATATTCATTATAAATGGCCATCTTCATCTTATGCTTAATTTATTTCACTAGCATTTGGTTAAAGCTCTTAGATCACACAAAACTACACGACTTGGTCACACATGGGTGGTGATCATGAAACAAGTCTTACATGGTCGTAATCTTAAAATATTCTAAGTTGTAGAATCTTATAAGATAGGGCATCTAAAATTTGAATAGACTTGCACTAATAATGCATAAATCCAAGGAGTTGGATATTATTTCATTTCATAAGCAATCCATGTTAGACATGGTTGCATGTTAGTGGGTGTTTGCTAAAGAATAAGTTCACTGAAGGCCCATTTGAAGAATCCACTAGATAGCCATAGTGGCAACAAGTCAGTAGTGGCATATTCTCTAGCTTATGTTAGTGTATATAATTAGTCCTTAGATTTGAGGATCTATGGTAACTTCATGTTTAGGTCCCAATGTTATGACTCTTCCTTGACCACTTTGCAGGTCATCTAGATTAAGCTTGGGTATGAGCCACTTAGGCATGGAGGTTTGTGAGATCCAAAATAGGATCTATCTCCTTGTTGTTGTGAAAGGTGAGTACATCTCCTATGTATTTTGTAATAGTTGAACCTAATGGGTTACACACAAAAATCAATAAGAAGTCTTATTTGATGAAGGGAATTTTCTAAGAGATAGAAAATTCCACTTGACCGATTTGGTGGAGGAAAATAGTTGGCTAGTTTTTGGTCATTTTAGCTTGATTGATTTAATTGTTAAATTGATCAAAATAATTTAAGGAGTTAAATTAGGCCAATTAAATTAAGGAATTAATTTAAGTGGGGTCATATGACTATCAATTGCTCAAGTTAACTTAAAGAGTGAAGTTGATACCTTCTAGCTTAAAGAGTTATGTCAAGACCAATTAATTAAATTAAGATGTTAATTTAATTAATGTGACAAATTAATTTTAGAGGGAAATTCAAATGAAAGAGTTCACTTGCAGTGTAGTTAGAATTTATTTGGATGACATTTTGTGAGATGCAATGAAAATTTCAAATGAAATTCAAATATAACTAAAATTCACATTTTACGTACCAAGTGCTTGATTAGGTGGCGCCAAACCTCATGGGAGTAGTGATGCTGACTAGCATCACACCTTCCCTCCTCTATAAATAGAGGTGGTTGGCCACATGCTTGTAATGCATGCTAGATTCCTCGTTTTCCTCTAAATTATGTGATTCACTCATGTGTTGAAGTTTCACACATTTTCCTCACCCTTCCCTCCTAAATTTGGTTTTTATCTTCTCTTCTCCTCTTTGTTTTCCAGCTGACTAAGGATTGATTGGTATTTGCCCATGGTATGTGGATCATCACATTGAAGGCAAGAGTAGCACTAAGGTCCAATAATTAAAACTACAAAAGCTAAAATTTACTAGGCTACTCAAGCTAACAAGGATCTAAACATGCTCATGATGCAAATTTAGGTAGAGAATTATCTTGATTAACTTAATTCATATGAAAAACTAAAGAACTCTTTAATCTAGAATCTGCCAAGCAGCGGCGCAACAAAATTAATGCAACTTTTGTACTAGTTAAACTTCTCCAAAATTTCTAAAAAAATTCCAGCAGCTCCTCTACTCTTTGATGGATCTACTATGAAAATTTTAGATCAAAACTCCTTCTAGATCTCCTAGAATAAAATTGCCAATTTTCTATTCCCACAAGTGGATCCCAAAAGGCTTAGCAAACCATTTGCCTCTATTGAAATGATCCATGCACCAAAGCAATTTTCAATCACTTCTCATAATTATCTGGAGATTGAGAGGAGAGATGAGAGGTAGTGGCTGATTTTAAGGGTTGGAGAAGAAGATAAAGGTGAACTTCAACACATGAGTGAACACTAATTCGGCATGTGTCTGCCTACCTCATCTATGTATCTATATATAGAGGATGGATGGTGTGATGCATTCCTCAAGGGCGGGGGACTGCCAACCATGTAACTCTTGCATGCAAGTTGGCAAATTCAAATCTAATTTGAATTTTGTGTGTATTTCAATTTCATTTCAAATCTAATTTCAAGCTAATTAAAATGTCACACCAAATGAACCTTTCATTTGAATTTTCCTCCAAAAAGGATTCTTCTAATTAATTATTTAAACACTTTAATTTAATTAATTAATCTTTGACTCAACACCAAAGCTAACAAGCTTACCTCCTTAAGCTTAATTTGTTAATTTAACTCTTTAAATTAACTTAACCAATTGATAGTCACATGGCACCAAATAATTAACATTGTAATTATTGATCTAATTTAACTCTTAAATTAGTTGCTCAATTTAACACTTAAATTAATCAAGTCAAGTGACATCTTAATTTTTGGTCACCCAAAAATCGGTCGCTATGGAGTGAATTTTCTAACACCTAAAAAGTTCCTCCATGATTTAGTAAATGATTTTGGCTTTCATGTGTGACCCAATAGGTTTTACCATTCATTGGATATGAGCTCACAATTTTTTGTGACTTTCAAATATCATATATTCATTTTAATTTAAACTCTTTTAAACTAAATTAACTCAATTCAATTAATCTCTATTTATTGAAGAGTATCCAATCTCCGTGGTCGATGTCCAACCTCAAGCTCATGGAGCCCAACTAATTAGCTAAATTGAATACTTTTGGAGAACCATTATAGCTCTATGTGTACCATGCAAATACAGTCCTTCTGGCTCCTATCTCTTGAAAGCAGCCTAGGGTATGATATTTGTCGGCTCCCTAATAATCTCAATACTATGTTTTTATTTTCAATGTTCGATTCTATTGTATGAACTCATCTTTGGAAAACTCCTTTTCCAAAATGTCACACTATCTTGTGCAAGGATTTCTTGAAATCGATCATTATAGAATAAATAGGAAATGCACTCACCCATCACAAAAATGAAGAGTTAGATTCTATCTTAGATCTCACAAACCTCTATGCCTAGTAGCTCATACCCAATCTCTACTTGAGTGGCCCGCTAAGTGACCAAGAAAGAGTCAAATCAAAGGGCCGAACATAAGGTTACTTGAATCCTTAGGTCAAAGGACTAATTATATATCCTAGCATAAGCAGAAAAACTTGTCACTACCAACTTGCCACTATAGCTATTTAGTGGATTCTCTAGGTGGGTATTTAATACCTTGTTCTCTAATAAGCAGCCACTAACATGCCTCCATGTCTCATATGAGATTGCTCATGGAACAAAGCAATATCCAGCCCTTAGATTTATGCATCGTTAATGCAAGTCTATCTAGATCTTAGATGCCCTGTCTCATAAGATCCTATAACTTCAAAGTTTTAAGATCATGACCATGTAAAACTTATTCCATGATTACCATCTAATGCGTAACCAAGTCCCATAGTCTAGTGTGATCTAAGGGCTTCATTCAAATGCTAGTGAAATAATGAAGAGCATAAGATAAAGATAGACATATAAAGAGTATCATTCAATCAAGATTATTTTACATGAAAATATTTTTACAAGGCTAATCTAATTAGCTTGCTGTGCACTATTGCAACACACATTAGATGTTAAACAATTGGATAACTTTGCTCTTGGAAGATCCATTGCAGGGCAGAAAGTTTGGAGTGATTTTTCTAGACCTTTCTGAATTCGTTTTCTGCTTAAATTTGTACTAGAGCTTCCCTAAAGTATTGAGGAGGTTGTGTCTAAATTTCAGCTAGATCAGAGGTGTTTTGGTTAGGCAATGTTTGCCGAGTTGCTATTATGCTAGAGGAAGATAGCTTTGAAGTGTTCAAGCCTTTTTTTCATTCTACATTGAATTTTTGAGCAATCAAGGTATTTATCATTTTCCAAATCCATTTTACAGCATGATTTGATCCTTGGGAGGTGTGTAGTCAATTTTTTATTTTGCTTTATTTCATGGATCCTTGTGCTACATACTTCTTCAATGACTACGTCCAATTAACCAAGCTTCTCAATGAGACTGATCATGTTTAGGCCTTGGTCATGGATGCTCGACCCTTTATTTATTTTAGTCCTAAAGAGCTCCTTAGATAATGAAAATATTTCATGTTTAGTTTGCATACCATACAACTCTTGTAAGCACAAATGGATCTTGAGAGTAATTTTCATGTGCTCATGAGACTTTTGGAGCTCATTGGATATAAAAGCTATCATAAGACATCTTGTTTGTAGATCATCATTCACAAAATTCATGAACAATTCACGTGCCTTATTGGTGGCATCATTGCCAATGGTGTACGATGGACTTTGGGTAAGCACGTAAGTCCTTTTTTCAAAATTTAGAATACTTTTAAAGTTTCTAAGCCAATTAGGGACGTTAGGCTTAGTGACTTCATTAGTTTCCAAAATAGCATTGAGTAGATTCTTAGTCATTTGATTTGAGATTTCAAAAATTTACAAATAGGCAAAAAAGAGAGTATAAGCATGAGATTGAATATTGATATTGAAAACATGTTTATGAACTTTCAAGCATATTTTTCTCCCACTATTTTATCAAATTCTTTAGCCCTTAGAAGAATTTGAAAAATCTTATTTCCTAGTGAGAATCAAGGTCCTAAGGACTTGTAAGTGGATCCTTGTGATGAGTGATATCCACAAACAATTGAAAGGTAAGCAACCTTTGCTAATTGCATCTTTATGCCATCCTTGATATATTTTGCCTCACTTTTCATGTAGATCCACAAACGTGTGCCCTTTACGCTACTGGGTCTTAAATCGGACCTACCAATCAAACCTTGATTGGAGACCACTCCATGTCATGCCATATGATGTGAGCCAATGCATGAGAAGTTTAAATCGAAGGAGTATCATATGCTAAGTATATGATCGTAGCTTTTTACCTAAGTGTAATTCCCATGATGAGTGATATCACACAAAGATAGTATAGTATCATCATGTTATATACTATTGGTAGAAAGCATGAATTAATTAAAAATCTTTTCAATTTGTATCCATTTTGACTTAATATTTGAAAGCACCTAGGCTTCTCTAAGTGAAGGGTTTTTCTTGCTTGCAAATATCTCATTAATTTTATCTTTTTATTTAGGTTTTCTATATATACATCTCATACATCAATATGATATGAAAAGTATAAATAAATAAATGCACCTAGCATACTCCTAGGGTGGGATGACCATGAACCTTAACCAAGTAGTGTACTTAGAACCATAGGTGTACTACATAGTTGAATTTAAGTGGGTTGATTAAATCTAACTATTACATAAATGTATCCCCATATATTCATGGGTCTTCATGCCTCCAATGGTCTTCTTGTCTCCTTACAACATTTACATGAGACAGAACTCATCACTCTTAGTGATTCTACCCTCATAATATTTATAAGATAGAAATTCATAGGCATGCAGGCCCCAATTTAATAGAACTCTTTTCAACAACTTGAAACAAATAAAATCAATGTTAAAGGCTTATGATCATCCCCATTCATTCATCATCCATACTACAATTAAATGAACAATAAATCAAAAAATTGACATTCAATTCCATAATTAAATGTTTATCTAATATCAATTAATTAACTAGCAAAAATAAGCATAACAATTATGCATGTCATTTCTACATTAATATTGAAGATTATCTTGAACAAGATTTTAAATGCAATAAAAAATATTAAATATAATTTTGAGAACTTGCACAACACTTGTGCGTCTATGTAGCATGATTTAGTTTAATTTTGGTCACAAAAAGAGCACAAAAACTCTTCAAAACTCATCCATTGCTGAAATTAGGCACTGCTACCTGGCCAGGGCAAATGGCTGTGTCATAGGTGCACGCCAGATGCACCCGTTACTCAGCCAGCACCCAGCTAGGGTTGGCAAGTTGCCCTGTTTCAAGTTTTTGACTAAGTCAAGTTATTTTTGGTTCCATTTTTGTGCACCAAAAAATTTAGGATACTTCCTAAACACTAAATCAAACATTATAGACAAATTTCCAAATTCAAAACACCTTTAAAAACTGGAAATTTAAGTGCTTAAATATGTTTCAAAAATCAAGTTTAGTGAGAATTATCATTCTCCAAAAAACTCCAATTAAGTCCAATCCAATTGGATCCAAAAATGATCAAAACACATTAGGGTTAAATTTGACATGTTACATCAACATATAACATCAATTAATGCTAAATAAAAATTTAACATAATCATCCATGAATCAAAAACATACTAACATATGAATCAACTCTTAAAACACATATTGACAAAATTCAATTTGTCATCAAAGGAGCCACAAGCAACATCTATTGAACACTCCAATCCATGATTTGGATCAATTATTTGGAGATCTAGATCAATCCATCACATGAATCAATCAATCAAAAATCTAAATTAAAGCATGAAATAAGTTTCGATACCACTTGAAGTAGAGTGTTGCACAATGATTCATGTAATGAAGCAAAAATAGCTAAATCAAAACTTGAGTACACTTCATCCAAGAATTAAATCATGCTGTAAAATGGATATGGAAGAAGATAAATACATTGATTACTCAAAATTCAAGGTAGAAATGAAGACAAGCTTGAACACTTCAAATTTGTCTCCTCATGGCACAGCAGAATTCTGAGTACTTTTTCCCTAGAAAACAATCTCCAATTTGACTGAAAATAGGACAACACCTCTCCAACTTCTTGACGAATGTCCAGTAAAAATTTCAGGAAAATCGTAAATTGGCAAGTGCACCAAATCAGCCCTGTAGTGGATCTCCAAAGAGCAAAGCTATCCAAGTGTCTAGTTTTTAATGAAATGATCCACACACCATATGCTAGTTCCAATCAACCGCTAGAGAGCTGAAAATTCAGAATATGTAGAAGTGATGAAGGCTGATTTTAGGAGGGTAGGTGAAGAAGAAGGTCTGAAACTTCAACACATGAGTGGATTACACTTTTGGAGGGGATAAAGAGAATCCAGCATGTTGGTCATGCTTGTGGCCGCCTACTCTCTATTTATAGAGGAGGGAAGGTGTGATGCAAGTTGGCATCACAACTCCCATGAGGTGAGGCGCCACCTAAACAAGGCAAGTTGCATGTGAAATGTGAATTTCACTTGCATTTGAATTTTATTTAGAGTTTTCATGTCATCTTGTGAAATGCCATTCAAATAAATTCTAAATGCATCTCAAATGAACTCCTTCATTTGAATTTTCCTCCAAAATTAATTCTTCACATTAATTAAATTAACTCCTTTATTTAATTAATTGGTCTTAACTTAACTTCTTAAGCTAGACGGTGTTAACTTAACCCCTTAAGTTAACTTGACTAATAAATTGTCACATGGCGTCAATTAAATTAAATCTTTATTTTAATTGATCTAATTTAACTCCTTAAATTATTTTGATCAATTTGACAATTGAATCAATCAAGCCAAAATGACCAAAACTTAGCCAACCATTTTCCTCAATAAGATCGGTCAATAGGAATTTTCTAACTCTTAGAAAATTCCCTTCAACAAATAGAACACCCTATTAGCTTTTGTGTGTGAAACATTAGGTCCTATCATTTATTGGACATGAGCTCACTACTCTTATGATATTTGGAATATTTAAATATTCACATTAGTTTAAACTCCTTTAAACTATTAACTCAATTCAATTAATCTCCATGGTCAATGTCCAACCTTAAGCTCACGGAGCCCAACTAATTATCCAAAATGAATATGTTCTTGGTGAACCATTCTAGCTCTAAGCTTTTCATGCAAATACGATCCTTGAGTCCCTAGCTCCAGAAAGAGGCCTAGGGCAAGATATTTGCCGACTCCCTAATAGTCTCAATAATTATGTTTCTATTCCTAATGTTTGATTCCTCTTTATGACCTTATCTTTGGAAAAATCTTTTTCCAAATTGTCATATAACCTTGCACAAGGATTTCATAGAATTGATCATTATAGAATACATAGGAGATGCACTTGTCCTTTACAACAATAAAGAGATGGATTCCATCTTGGATCTCACAAACCTCTATGTCTAAGTAATTCATATCCAATCTCAACCCAGTTGATCCACTGCGTGGTTGGTGAAGAGTCAAAGCATTAGGATCTAAACACAAAGTTACCGTGGATCTTCAGGTTAAAGGACTACTTATATGCACTAGTGTAAGTTGGAGAACTTACCATTATCGACTTGCCATTGCAGCTATCTAGTGGATCTCTGAGTGGGTTTTCAGTGAACCTATTCTCTAACAAGCACCTACTAGCAAGCATTCATGTCTGACATAGATTGCTTATGAAATAGAGCAATATATTGCTCCTTGGATTTATTCATCATTAGTACAAATCTATCCAAATTTAAGATATCATGTCTCTTAAGATTCTACAACTTGGAATACTTTAAGATCATGACTATGTAAAACTTATTTCATGACCACCACCTAGTGCACGATTGAGTCCCATAATCTTGTGTGATCTAAGGGCTTCAACCAAATGCTAGTAAAGTAAATGAAGCATAAGATGAAAATGACCATTAATAAATGAATATCATTCAATCAAGATTGTATCACAAGTAAAATAGTTTACATGCCAATCTAATTAGCTGTGGGGAACTATTTCAATATAAGGATGCAAAGCATTAGACTCTTTGAAAGACCACCTAAGGAAACTTAAAGGCCAACCACTAGTGATGACTCCTTACGGTGCTACTCTGTTGTGTGTCTCTTAAGAGAATCTCTATTCCTTCTCTTATTGTAAATCTTAGCCAAGTTAATTTTCTTTCTTGCCAAGAACACCAAACTAAAATAAGCTCAAAAGTTGAAGAAATAATCAAGAAAAACAACATAAGCATTGAGGAGAAAGCAAATATATAATTGTAGAAATTTAAGCATGCAAAAAGTTAAAAAAGCGAATATATAATAGTAGAAATGTAAGCATGCGAAAAGCTAAAAATTTAACTAAGTACCCTTGGGAAATGTGCAAGTAACTTCAAAGGGAGAGGCAAACAATCTCACCATCTGAAAGCATGTATTTTATACTAATTAAAATAATACAAGTTTAAATATTTAAAATTAGTGAAAATACCTACATATTCTCTTATAATTAAAAAGAATTTTTAAAAATTATATAGAAAGAGAAAGATTAATAGTCACCTTAAGAACTAAGAAAAAACAAAAATCATGGTTGAATATTCAGACTTATTCAATTTAAATTAATGATGTTAATAATTGAATACCAAAGCAAGTTAACAAGGGATGTACTCTTTATAATTAGAATTATATTCATTTGGATTGATCCTATTTTACTTTTATTGACTTTAAATTGTACTTATTTCAAGTGAATTTATAAGTTATAGATTTTTAAATTAATTATATATTTCTATTTATTCTATCTTAAAAATAGAATGAGGAATGGGGAATAGCCGCAAAAGTCTGGGTAGAAAGTAGCAATTACAGCTGTGTGTCCTCTTTTTTTTATCCTTGTGCATAAGCTTGAGGTAATTTAAAGAGGAATGGAAGAAGGTTGTGTCTCGATAATGAGATGAACAACTTCTATGCCAAATTTCTTTAAGTTAAATACTAGTGGAAATGATTTCATATATATAGTGGGTGTTAAGTCCCTATTAGTATTAATTTTAATATCATATTTAGGACTTAACAAATAATTTTCTTGTTAAAAAGTTATGATTCCCTTGCTAATTGATGAAAATTTGAAATTGTAGGAATACAAGTAGAGAAATTGCAAAGAGGGACAAATTGACACAAATTCGTGGAAATGCTGATTGGATGACACATCATTATCTAATCACAGATGGGCAAAAGAGTCTTTATTTATTTAAGTCACATTCTAATTAGAAGATTCTTTTAAGCAGTTATAAATAGGCCTCTCATATACTTAGTTTGATATCAGAGTACAAATTTGGATTTTTATTTTGAAAATTAGAAGTATCAAGAGAATTCAAAATTTGGAGGAGGACAAAGTGGAGATCTGATTCATCTAGTAATAGAGTTTTTGCTTCTCACTTTGATTTTATTTTCTAAATTTGAAATGATGTTTCGTTTTATTCATGTTTTGTTTGATGATTCAATTATGAACTAATTCATTACTCTAAGATTATGATGGATTCTTTTAAATAAATTGATGCATGATTTTCTTCCATAACATTAGTAGCGCTTAAGGTTATTTCTTCTATTGTGTGCTTTTTCTATTTGAATATTTGATCAATAGTTAAGTGCATATTTAAACCCTAGAGGAGTCTTGGAAAGAGAATCTAGGGATTGATTGACAATAGAAAACCTTAGGATTAATTGTTCAAATTGATAAATTAATTAATTTATGAGTAGGATAGAAATATACCTACTTGCCCTAGGGAGTTAGTTGAGTGGTACAACCTAATCCATAATTTAGTTAATTCACATAGGAATATAATGAATTAAATAAATTAGGGATTTGGTTGTGGGTAATTCGGGAGAACCTTGTAATTGCATAAGACTTAAGATGAATAACCTTTTATTAATTTCATAGAGAGAAAATTATGTAATCAACTTATTCGATTGATGAAATCATAATTCTAGGCTTTTATATACTGATAGAAATCTTAATTAGTACATTTTTTCTTATTTTCATTAGTTTAGTTTTAATTCCTATATTATTGATCTTTGTTTGAATAAAACAAGTGTATGATAAACTAATAATTAGTAGCAAATAATTTAGTTCCTCATGGGGTTGACACTTTTCTCATCACTTTATTATTTGTTGCGACATGTGTACTTGCATAACTATTTGCATAATTTATTTTGCACAACCAACAAGTTTTAGGCGCCATTTCTGGGAAGCTAAAATTATTCTGTTTATGCTAGTATTAGTTTTAAGCACCAAGTTTTAATTCAGATTTTATTTTATTTTATTTTTTATTTTAGGAATCCTTGCAGTTATATGCAAGATAATTAGGAGTTGGACTTAGTGTCGTTTGATCCAAAAATTGAGAGAATATTTTAGAGACACAGAGGAGCACTTTAGCGAGCAAACAAGGATACTATAGAAATGGTAAAAGAAGATAGATATTTGGGTGATTATGCTATCCTACAAATTTAGGGCTTTCGGAAAGGAGTCGCTAGACCATTTGTTCAGGCTAATAATTTGGGGATCAAGCTCGCTAACATTCAAATGATATAGAGTTCTGTATAGTTTAGGGGGTCTCCAATAGAAAATCTAAATGCTTATTTAGCTAATCTTTTGGAGATTTGTGATATCTTCAAATATACTGGAGTTTCTAATGATGTAATCTGATTGAGGTTATCTCCATGTTCACTAAAGGACAAAGCAAACAATTGGCTATCATCTTTGGCATCGGGATCTATTACCACTTAGAAGGATTTAGCGTAGAGATTCTTGGCTAACTTTTTCCCACCATTACAAATAGTCAAGTTGAGGAATGAAATTACTTCCTTTGTCTAATTTTATTAGGAAATATTTTATGAGGTAAGAGAAAGATATAAGGAGATAGTCAGAAAATGGCCTCATCATAGATTGAGAAAGTGGCTTCAAGTGCAAACATTCCACAATGGATTGGCTACACAAACAAAAGGAATAGTTGATGCTACTGCAAGAGATACACTTATGCGGAAAATGATTAGGGAAATATTTAAGTTATTTGAAGAGATGGTAGCAAATAGTTATTAGTGGCCAACTGAGAGATTAACTTAACCAAAGAAAACTGTTGGAATTTATGAGGTTAATGCAACTAAATCTTTGGCTACATTGTTAGAAGCATTAACAAAGAAAATGGACACCCTTGCAAGTATTATAACCCAACCAATGCAGCAAGAAAGCTAATTTATTACTTGCAATATTTGTGAGGTTGCACATTTAGGTGATCAATCCAGCATACTTTGGAATCAATATAGTTTGTTGGCAACTTCAATAGGAATCAAATAATCTATACTCAAATACTTATAATCCTAAATAGAAAGGACATCCCAATTTCTCATGGAGTAACAACGAAAGACAATCTTCAACTCCTAAATTACCACCACCAGGCTTTCAACAACAAACAAAGCCCCCAACTAAAGAAAAGAGGCCTTCGATAGAGGAGATGTTCATGCATTTCATGAAAAAAATTGAAGCAACAATTCAGAGTCAATTAGTAGCAATTTAGAATCAATTAACTTCAATTAAAACAATAGAAACACAAATGGGGCAATTAACTACTGCATTGAGTGCAAGGCAGCAAGGAACTTTGTCAAGTAATACTGAGACAAATCCCCAACAAGAAGGAAAAGAACATTGTAAGGTAGTTACTCTAAGGAATGGAAGAGAGTAGCAAAAAATTCAAAAAGTATCTCAAATTTCAAAAAAAGTGGAATAATCACCAATGGTTGAGAAAAAAAGAGGAGTTAGAGTAAAAGATTAAGTTTAAACCCATCACACCACCTCTTCATTTTCTTCAAAATCTTAAGAAACAAAAATTGGATAAACAATTTCAGCGATTCATGGAAGTTTTCAAGAAATTCCAAATTAATATTCCTTTTGTTAAGGCTCTAAAATGCCAAGTTATGTCAAGTTTATGAAGGATATTTTATCCAAGAAAAAGAATTTTTGGGAGTTTGAAATAGTGGCTTTAACAGAGAAATATAGTGTAATTATTCAAAAGAAGTTACCCCTAAAACTTAAAGATCTAGGAAGTTTAACAATTCCATGTACCATTAGAACTCACTTTTCTAGATGTGCACCTTGTGATTTGGAAGCAAGTATAAATTTGATACCATTCTCCATTTATCAGAGACTTAGACTTGGAGAGGTCAAACCCACAATTGTGACCTTACAACTTGCAAATATATCACTCATACATCTGAAAGGAGTAACTGAAGATATTTTAGTTAAAGTTGATAGATTTGTTTTTCCTATAGATTTCATTGTTTTGGATATGGAGGAAGATCACAAAGTTCCTATTATTCTTGGCAAGCCATTTTTAGCCATAGGTAGAGCCCTTATTGATGTACAAAAAGTGAGTTGATCATGAGAGTTCAAGACCAAGAGGTAAAATTTAATGTTCTTAAAGCCATTAAAGATCCCAGTACATTTGATGATTGTTTTGTAGTTAGTGTTGTAAATAGTTTTGTAGGAAATATTTTTCAAAATACCCCACACACTAACCTTCTTCAAGCAACTATACTTGCCTTGGCGTATGTTGAAAATGCTGAAATATGGGAATTCCTAAATTTCCTAGAAGCTCTGCTAAAGATTAATAAGCACACACAATTTGAAGCTTTAGATATTGTCCATTTCCCCAAGAATTCTAAAACCATCTATTGAACTACCACCTACTTTAGAATTAAAACCTCCTCCTAATCACTTACGCTATTCGTATTTGGGAAATTCTTCTACATTACCTATTATTATTCATCCTTGTTGTCTGGTGAGCAGAAAAATAGGTTGTTGAGAGTATTAAAGGAGCATAAAAATGCACTTAGATAGACAATTGCAGATATTAAAGGAATTAGCACTTCATTTTGCATACACAAAATCCTACTTGAGGATAATCACAAAGGCTCCATTAAACATCAAAGGAGATTGAACCCCATAACAAAAGAAGTGGTGAAGAAGGAAATCATTAAGTGGCTCGATACATGTATTATTTATCTTATCTCAGATAGTTTATGAGTAATTCCAGTACAATGTGTACTAAAGAAAGATAGTTTATGGGTAAGTCCCGTACAATGTGTACCAAAGAAAGGAGGCATGATAGTGGTGAAGAATGATGATAATGAACTTATTCTAACAACGACAATTAGTAGGTGGTAAGTGTGCTTGGATTATAGAAAGTACCTTTTATTGATTAGATGCTAAATAGATTGGTAGGAAAGGAATATTATTGCTTGTTAGATGGTTATTTGGGATACAATAAAACTGCCATAGCTCTGAAAGATTAGAAAAAGATAACATTCACTTTTCCATATGGTGCTTTTGCTCTCCAAAGGATGCTTTTTGGCCTCAACAATGCACCAACTACTTTCCAGAAATGTACGGTAGCAATCTTCACTGATACGATAGAAAATTTCCTTGAGATATTTATGGATGATTTTTTAGTTTTTGGAATTCTTTTGATGACTGTTTGAATAATCTTGCACTTATTTTAAAAAGATGTGAAGAAACTAACCTTGTTCTAAATTGAGAGAAATGCCACTTTATGGTCTAAGAAAGAATAGTTCTTGGACATAGAGTCTCTAGCAAAGGAATTGAAGTAGACAAGGCAAAAATTGAAATAATTGAAAAACTTCCACCTCTATCATCAGTGAAAAGTATTTGTAATTTTTTGGAACATGTAGGTTTCTATAGGTGTTTCATTAAAGATTCCTCTAAAATTTCTAAACCCCTTTATAATTTACTAGACAAAGACGTACCTTTGAATTTTGATGATGAATGTCTTAATGCTTTCAATGAATTAAAAGGGAAACTTGTATCTATACCTATTATTGTTGTGCCTAATTGGAATTTACCTTTTAAACTAATGTGCGATGATAGTGACTTTGCTATTGGTGTTGTTTTAGGCCAGCACAAGGAGACGATATTTCATTCAATATATTATGCTAGCAAAGCACTAATAGACAAACAGGTAAACTATACCACCACAGAGAAGGAGCTATTGGCTATAGTATTTACCTTAGATAAGTTTCGCTCATATTTGGTAGGAACCAAGGTAATAGTATACATAGACCATTCAGCTATGAGATATTTAGTGTAAAAGAAAGATGCCAAGCTAAGATTAATTAGATGTGTGTTTTTGCTATAAGAATTTGATCTAGAAATTTGAGATAGAAAAGGCTTAGAAAATCAAATTGTTGATCACTTGTCAAGGTTAGAAAGTACAAAAATTATAAATAAAAAGACAATGATAAATGAAATGCTCCTAGACGAGCAATTATATGCAGTAAAAAAAAAGGAGGTTCAATGGTATACAGACTTGGTAAACTATATAGATAGTGGAATTTTCCCTCCAGAAATTAACTCTCAGCAAAAGAAGAAATTTCTCTCAGAAGTTAGGAAATATGTTTGGGGTGAGCCATTCCTATTTAGAATTTGTCCAAATCAAATACTTAGGCGTTGTATCTCAGAAAAAGAAGTGAGGAACATACTTGAGGATTGCCATTCATCCTTATATGGAGGTCATTATCAAAGTGATTGCACTGCAACACAGGTTCTTCAGTCAGATTTTTGTGGGCCTCCTTTATTTAAAGATGTATATACTTTTGTTGCATGTTGTGACAAGTGTCAAAGAGTAGGAAATATTTCTAGGAAAAATGAGATGTCTCTAGAGGCAATATTAGAAGTTGAGTTATCTGATGTGTGGGGTATTGACTTCATGGGTTTTTTTGTTCCATCCTTTGGGAATCTCTATATTCTTGTGGCAGTTGATTATGTCTTCAAATAGGTGGACGCTATTGCTCTACCAACTAATGACTCTAAGGTTGTAACAAACTTTTTGAAAAAGAATATTTTTACTCATTTTGGTACACCTAGAGCTATTATTAGTAATGGGGGAAGGTATTTTTGTAATAGATACTTTGATGCTCTATTAGCCAAATATGGAGTAAAACACAAAATTGCCATAGCTTATCATCCACTGACAAATGTTCAAGTTGAAGTATCAAATAGAGAAATCAAAAGAATTTTAGAGAAAGCAGTGAGTACCATTAGGTAAAATTGGTCTAACAAGTTAGATGATGCATTGTGGGCATATAGCACAACTTATAAAACTCCTATTTGGTTGTCACCTTATAAATTAGTATTTGTGAAAGTATGCCATCTACCAGTAGAATTAGAGCATAATGCTTATTGGGATATAAAAAAAATTGAATTTTGACTCTCTAGCTATGGGGGGCAAAGGGTTATTACAGTTGAATGAATTAGATGAATTCAGAATGCAAGCATATGAGAATGCTAAGTTGTATAAGGAAAAGACAAAGAAGTGGCATGATAGAAAAATTTTAGAATGCTAATTTGAACCTGGACAATATGTTTTGTTATTTAATTCTCATTTGAAGTTGTCTCTAGGAAAACTTAAATCACGTTGGTTAAGGCTATTTCGCATTATTAAAGTTTTTCCACATGGAGCAGTGGAGCTAAAAAATAAAGGAACAAATAAAAGGTTCAAGGTGAACAGACAGTGAATCAAGAACTATTTGGGAGGTATTTTGTTCACCAACAATCCACACTCACCTTGGTTGATGTGTAAAAAAGTCAAGCCGATGACTATAAATCTAGTGCTTATTGGGAGGCAACCCAAGTTTTCTTTTTATTATTTTAGTGTTTATTATTATTATTTTGATTTTACTTTTTATCTATTTCTGATCTAATGCTTAATTTTTTTCCTTTTGTTTTGCAAGATATATATATTAAAAAAAATGATGCAAGGTAGTAAGTATTGCGCCAAGGCGTAAGGTTTTTGCACCTCAGTTCAAAGGCATAAAAGTTGTGTCCCAAGATAGTGCACATTAAGCTAGGATGCAAGATTTTTGTGATTCAATGTAAGGCTTGACTATCCAAGATAAAATACATTACACCAAGGCACAAGACTTTCATGCCTTAGCTCAAAAGCATAAAAGTTATGTCTCGAGATAGAATACCTTGCGCTAGGGTGCAAGATATTTACACCTTGAAGCTAGGTGTTGCTCTTGAAACAGAATACTTCACTCAAGGGTGCAAACATCTTGGGCACCGGCATGGGTAA
The DNA here is from genome assembly GCA_014898725.1 of Jacaranda copaia. Classification (NCBI taxonomy): domain Eukaryota; kingdom Viridiplantae; phylum Streptophyta; class Magnoliopsida; order Lamiales; family Bignoniaceae; genus Jacaranda; species Jacaranda copaia. The sequence continues at coordinate 409,673 of JACGDI010003368.1, forward strand.
AATAAAAAAGAAAATAAAAAATTTAAGGTTTTAAACCCCTTCGTTCTACCCAAACCCTCTTTCCTCTCCCTTATTCTTTTTCTCTTTCTTTTATCTCTTCAAAAACAAAAACCAATTTACCTTACCCATCCTCTCTACCATCACCCACCACCAACCATTACCATATCCACCAACAACCCACCACCTACAACACTAAGTCATCGTCGGCAATCGCCACTCACCACCAGTAACCATTATTGCCAATGAACTCACCATTGTCCCTCTTCCTTAGGTTTTTCTTTTAGATAGTTTAACATTATAATGAGTGAGTTGTTTGCTTGGTTTCATTAATAAACTTTCTTTAGATTTGGGTGCTTTTTAATTATAATGGGATTATTTACTTAAACCTTGTGGAATATGATTGATTGTTGGGTAAAAATTGATTTATGAAAATCTTGTAGGTTTGTGGGTGTTTGCCACCATATTGTTTGATTGGGCTAAAATTTAGTATAGCATTGATATAATAATTGGAAATTCCTTAAGTTTCAGCTTGCCATGTTTTGAATTGTTGAATGTTTTTAGATGTTGATTTTTGGGCATTGTTTGGAAGTACTTATTAAGTATTGTCAAATAGTAATAATTATAATTTGGTTACTATATTGTTCGCACATTGAGTTAAGCTTTGAATATAATTGAATGTTTTAAATTGTTGAATATTTTGCTACAAATAGTTCTTGAGAAAATTGAATCTTAGTTGGGTTGATTTATTTGGTGGAATTGATAATTTTTTTGAGATTTTGGATTGAGGCTTTAGTGATATTATTGACAATTTGGGATGATGTTGCTTGAGTTTTTGGCCGTAATTGTGAATTGAAATAACAATTGAGATAGCACCCAAAGCAAGCAGAAAAAGAAATAAGATGGATGCCTCTAGCAGTAGACGACCAACTTTTGATACCACTTGATTTGTTTCAATAGATGTAGAAATGCTTTATTCACAAGTTTGTTAGTACACCAAAGGTCATAGTTATACCAATAGTAAGGGAATTCTATAGTAATTTAGTATTCACAACTAGAGACAAGGTATTTATGCAAGGTAAATATTGTTATTTTCTCTTGAACCTATCAATGTAGTTTTTGATATATCTAACATTGACAGCGATGATGAGTTACAGTAATTTCTAACTATAGATATAGATATGGAAGCAGTGAAAAGTCATCTTTGTAATCACACTGTTGAGTGGAAGATGGGACATAACAATTAGTATAGGCATTTCTCGAGAATAGGTTTATCCTTAGTGATCTACCATTAGTTCAAATTCATTTGTGCTTGTTTGTTAGCAGTTCCAAATTACAATGATTTCACTAGGGAGCGAGCTATTTTGTTATATGCTATACATCAAATGATCCTTATTGATATTGGACTAATTATTAATCCTGCTATTTCGAAGGCATCACTTGGTGGAATACTAGATAGCCTAGTATGTCCACATTTAATTTCAGAATTATGCACTACAATAGGGGTGCAATGGGATCCAAGTGAGGAATTAATACCTCTTGAGCAAATAATTGCTAATGATCAATCGAGGAGAGTTCCATGGCCATATCAAAAGGATCTAGCTCTTCAGAACCACCATCGATCCATACCACAATGTCTAGAATGTTGAAGCATTTGATGAGATAATTATTATCGAACAACAGGTTGCACAAGAGCACCGCCAAGCTTGTCTTGATACCCAACAACAATGGTATATGATGTTGGTGCAATGTCATAATATTCCTACCTTTCCACATCTACCACACCTTGATTTTCCTACTACTACAGTTCTAACCCTAGAGGCTGAGGAAGATGATGACAACGATGATTAACCAAGACATGCGTATTTTCTTTCTTTTTCTGTTTCTTCAATTTTTTTATTTTCATTGATCTCTTGGTCATTTTCCATATTAGTGTCTCTTTTTTTTCTTATTTTCTCTGTCTTTATTGTATTAGTCCTAGTACTTTGAGGGAAAAATACCTTTCAAGTTTGGGGGTGCTTTGCGCGTCAATTTTTAGTGCTTTATTTTCTTTTATTTTCTATTTTCTATTTTTTTGTTATGATTAAGGTTTAGTAATTGAGTCGATGTCTTGCATGTACAAAATTTATCTTCTTGAATCAATGAAGATATTACTCTAATTTTATGTTTCATAGAAAATTATAATTGTGTGATTATGGAACTATGTACTTTGAGTAGAAACAATGCTAGGATGACATCCCCTAGTTTTGAGCATTCACTTTCTCATTTTTAGTTATTGGTTTGATTTAGAGGACATGTATGCATGAGCAACATAAGTAATACTTTAAACTCTAAAATTTGTTTGATTCTCTATCAAGGAAAAATTGTAGAAAACATTCAAATAAAGGAAATGATTTGGGCCATTTTTTTTATCTGTTTGAGCCTTAATATCAAAATTTCAAAACATGAAAGTAACTAGTGCCTACAAGCTAAACAAGGATCTAATCATGCCTAGGATTCAACTTTAGATAGAGGATTACCTTGATGAGCAAATCCAAAGAGTAGCAAGTGAACACTTCATTGGTTTTAGAATCTACTTGCTAGTGGCACAAGGAGAAGATTGCAATGATCGCCCTATCAATCACCTCCAAAAATTCTGAAAAAATAGATGGAGATATCCAACATCTTGATGAACTTCCAGTTAAAATTTTAGATCAATTGGCCATCTGGAACTCCTTAGTTAGACTCTGTGTAGGTAGATCTATAGAAATAAGTAAGTCACATGCCTTACCTCTATTGTAAAGATCCACACACCAATGAGATCTTCCTAAATCTCTAGTCTATGAGTTGGAGTAAGACCAAAGATTTGCCAATGGTGGAGGCCGAATTTTGGTAGGAAGAAGAAGAAGGAAGCTTAGCATTTAACACATGAAATGTTAGCTTGCAAGTGGTTTTGGAGGGAAATGAAGAATTTAATTCTTCATGCCAATAAGCATGATCTAGCCAAGCCCTCTCTCTATATCTATATATAGATATGGAATAGTGTGATGTCAAGGTGGGATCACATATTTCATGAGCGGAGCGGCCAATTGGGGGTGCTTAGGTGGCAAAATTTGAAACCAAATATCATTTGAATTTCATTTGCATCTTAATTACATTTGGAATCTCATTTCAAATATATTAAGATGCACAAAATTGAACAAAAAAAATTATCTATCGAAGAAATTAATAATTACAGATCTTACCTCCCAAAAAAGATGACAAACAAAGTACAAAATCGTCAAAAATGAGCAAACTCAATTGAAAAATATTTTTGACAAATAACCAAGGAAAAAATGAATTAAGAGTTTACACAAAAGAAACCACAATTAAAAACTTTAATGCACAAAATAAATCATAGTAAATAAAAAATCCCAATATTCAAATGAAAAATTTCTGAAAGAAGCCAAAAAAAGAAAAAAACTTATTTGGCGGCCAGCAAATCTTGGGCAACTATAACGACAAGTAGTACAAAGGAAATCCCACCACTCAAATGGAAATGGAGCTCCCATCTCCTTGATTAAAAGCCCTCTACTCTTTCTACTGTTCCGCATATACATAGCGGAAAATAGGCTTGGATATGATAAAATTTTCAAATTAGTCAAAAAGTTTTTAGGAGAAAAGATACAATAAGCCCAAAATACATTTTTTACAAATATTTGAACCAGACCCAAACACCACACTAAAAATGATGCCATTTTAATAAGACAATTGTTTTCCTAAAACCATACAAAAACAATTTTTTGTAAAATATTTCCTCTAGGAAATGTTATTAGATGGGCTTGGGTTTTGCAACTTGACCCATTGATAATATGACACGAGGCTCCAAAGTCACCAAACGTTTCCTATCAGTACATCTTATCATATGGAATTCATATTCTTCTTTTTATTTATTTTTCTTGGAAATTTGTATACAACAAATTCAATTCTAGCTAGCTCAATTTTAATTGTTTTTATCGATTTTTTTTCAAAATATTATTCTAATAAAGAGTAATTTTCAAATTATCTCTCTTTTAGAATTATTTCTCACACTATTACCTTATCACCACATGTATTCCCATTTAAGTAAAAATTAATTAGTTGGAATTTATAATTTTTCCTTATTTAAAGGTCCTACCAGAATTGTACTCATTCGAACTTTCTTTTCATTTTTTTTCTATCAATAGAATTTCACCATCTTCTAAATTCAAAAAGTAGTAGATAAGTTTAGTTATCTTTTTCATCTTTAATCTACATGTCTCAAAACTGGCAAAGTAAGAGCAATCATTATTTTTTTTCTTTCTGGCTTTTAGAGCCAATTATTAATTTTTTTTTCTTTCCACCTTTTAGAATATCATAAAATTATAATAGGAGTTTGTGAAATAAAATTTCATTGATGTCGCAAATTAATCTTTTAAAATTCTTGATCTTGCTTTATTTGTTGGATTTATGTAGTTAATAAAATAAGTTGTCGAGATATTAACTTTTATTGTTCAATATTTTTTTATTAACACAACCAATGTGTGATATTTTTTTTCACTATGTGATTTATTTTTTAAGAGTTATTCTTTTGGTTGATTTTTGACTCTTATTTCATATATTTATTTCCAAATCCTACTGGCAAAATTTTTGCCCAAATACATGGTCTTATTGGTTTAAGCGTGTGTACGAGCTTTTGTTGATTTTCTTTTTGTTAAACTTTATTGTTTGTTGTTGAACAAGATTCTATATTCTAGTTAATGAGATTATTATGTTATTAATAAAGAAAAATAAGTAAGGAAGAGACCTAGGTGCCTCAATCATGTCTCTTGTTCTCTCTCCATCTCTTTAAGGAAGAACAACTGGATCATAGCTCCAAAAATTTCAATTAATAAGTTATAGTTGGACTATGCAACAAGAAAATGAAATATGAATTCCAACTAATCAATTTTTTCTTACATGGAAATACATGTTGCGATAAAAAAGATATAGGAAATAATTTTGAGAGAGTGATAGTTTGGAAATTATTTTTTATTAGAATATTGTTTTAGAAAAATACTTTGTTTCTATCTATATCTCATATATGACTTTATTTTTATGAAATTCATGTTTAATTTCTTTAATTTTTCTTAAATTTTAATCATTACGATAGAATTATGTAATATTTTAATTAAAATATTCGTTGAATTTGCATAAATTATAACAATCATTTAATTAAAAATTATATTAATTTAAATATGTGAGGATGTGTTTAGAAATATATTAGAATTTCATAAATTTATATTTGATAATTTAATTTTTTTTAAAAAATCAAAAGTACTATAAAAAATCAATGAAATTATTTAAAATAACTAAAGAGTAAATTATAAGAATTTAGCATCTAATTAATATTACAAAATTATGATAAAATGACCTTATTTATATATATAATAGCATAAATTATGTGTGTGAATAAATTTAGGAAATATGTTAAACGATCACTAAATTTGATTAATCACCTTATCTTGTTATTTTGGGAAGCAAAAATGAAAATATCCAAAATAATTAGAAAATTTAATGAACTCTAATCATGTAAAATTGGGTTTGAAATTGTATAATTATAGTCAAACAATATCTCAGGTATATGAGAGTATAAATTTATGTGTATATAAGCATATTTAAATAATATAGTAAAAAGTCATGAAATTTGATTAGTTAACGTATGAAAACTCATGATTAATAATTAAATGAACAATGAGTGTTGGAATAGTACCTTGCAAGCCAATTGGATTGCCCTTGTAAACTATTTTCTTGTAAGACAATCTTGATTGGATGATATTCATTATATGATCATCTTCATCTTATACTCTTTATTAACTTCACTTGCATTTGGATGGAGCCCATAGATCACACAAGACTACGGGACTTGGTTATGCATTAGGTGGTGACATGCAATAAGTCTTACATGGTCATGATCTTAAATCTTCCAAGTCATATCCTATAGGATAGGGCATTTAAGGTATGGATAAATTTGCACTAACGATGCATAAATTCAAAGGTTGGAGATTGCTCCGTTTCATGAGCAACCGTATGAGATACATGTGCATGTTAGTTGGCACTTGTTAGAGAACAAGGTACTGAAGACCCACTAGAAAATCCACTAGATAGCCATAGTGGCAAGTTTTTCCTGCTTATGTTAGTGTATATTATTAGTCCTCTGACCTAAGAGTCCATGGTAACCTTGTGTCTGGTCCTCATACTTTGACTCTTCCTTAACCACATAGCTAGTATTTTGGGTGGAGATTGGGTAAGATCTACATGGCATGGAGGTTTGTAAGATTCAAGATGGAATCTGACTCCTCATCTTTGTGAAAGGTGAGTGTATCTTCTATATGTTCTATAGTGATCGATTTTAAGAAATCCTTGCGCAAGGTGATGTGATAATTTGGGAAGGTATTCCAAAGATAAGGTCATAAAAGGAATAGAACATTAAGAATGAAAACATAGTATCAAGGCTATTAAGGTGCTTACAAATATCTTGCCTTAGACCTCTTTCGGGAGATACAAAACAGAAGGACCGCATTTGCATGGTACACGTAATGCCAAATTAGTTCTTCAAGAAAGTTCATTTCAACTAATTAGTTGGGCTCTATGGGCTTGAGGTTGGACATCAATCATAGAGATTGGGTATTCTTCAATAAATGAGATTAATTGAATTGAGTCACTTAGTTTAAAGGAGTTTAAACTAAAGTAAATATTTAATATTTCAAATGTCACAAGGAGTTGTGAGCCCATGTCTAATGAATGGTAGAACCTAATGGGTCACACACAAAAGCCAATGACATGGTCTATTGAAGGAATGAGAATTTTCTCAGAGTTAGAAAATTTATGACCAGTTTTTGGATGAGGCAAAATTGTAGTCATTTTGGCTTGATCAAGTTAAATGTTAAATAGGTCAAATTAACTTAGGAGTTAAATTAAGATTGATTAAAGGCTAATTAATTGATGTCACATGACTGTCAATTGATCACAATTAATTTAAAAGTTGAGTTAATTTTGACTAGCTTAAATTGTTATGCGCTTTAACTTGAGAGTTAAGTTAAACGATTATTAATTAAATTAAAGTGTTTAATTTAATTAAGTTAGAGAGATAATTTTTGGGAGAATTATTAAATGAAGAGTTCATTTAATAAGAATTAGAATTTAATTATAAGACATTTCATATATGAAATTTGTGCTTCAATTAAATTCACTAATCACAAGTTAGTGGCCACCTAAGCAAGGAACACTTGGCACCACCTCTTTGTGGGTGGTGTGTGACCACTCATATATATGGATACGGTAGAGTGGCCAGCCAAATGCATATGAGGTGTGCACATTTTGTGTGATTTTCTCCCAACAATATTGTATAGTGGAAATCTAAGTTGTTAGCCTCCCATCACTCTCTCCTTCTCTCTCCTCTTTCCACCTCAATATTCCTAGACCTTCTCCCCTCATTCTATGAAGATTTTTCAGCCTTTATGTAAAGAATAGGTCATATATTTAGTGTGTGGATGTTTGCATTAGACGCAATCTATTTTGGTTGCTTTTGCTCTTGACTAGAGTAGTTTTTGGTAGCCAATTTTTATTTCTTCTGGGAGTACATCTGGTGTTCTGATCATCCTGAAATTTGGACTGAAGAATTTTCAAAGGGTTGGGGAGTACTAAAATTTCAGCCCAAACGAAGGAGTCTATCCAAGGGAAAATTGGTAGTGATCTTGTTGCACCGGTGAAGAGCTTGTTTGATAGTTGGAAAGAGTTTGACTCTTACTCTTTGAATTTTCTAATTTCATCGAGGTATTTTCCTCTTCTTAATCTGAATCCTATTTATGTATAGATCCTTGTGGTGTTGTGTGGGCTAGTTTATTCAATTTGTTTTGAAAATATTTGGATTCCAGTGCCACACAAACCTTCAAGTGGTGTTAGAGCCATATTCATGCACGGATTTGGATTTTGCTTGGCTTGGGTGATTGGTTCTTGGGAAGAACTAGTCAAAATCACCATGTACTCAATCCATATGATGGGTTTGAGTGTATGGATGATCTTGCTTGTGGCTCATTGATTGATGGATTAAATCATGCTATTATGTGCTTCAATTGTTAAATCATGTGATGGGTATGTTTTGATTCATTTTTGTTGATGTTAAAATTTGATTTAGCATTGGTAGATGTTATATTGTGATATAGCATGTTTTGAATAGCCTTAAGTTATTTTGGTCATTTTTGGATCTAATAAAATTGGATATAATTGAAATTTTTTGATGAATATGATTCTTGCTTAAACTTATTTTTCAAGCACCTTTAGGCACTTGATATTTCAGTATTAAAAGGGGTGTTAATATGAAATTTTCACCTATGTTGTGTGTTTTAATGTTTATAAGTTGTTCTAATATTCTTGGAGCACTAAAGTTGAGCCAAAAACGGCATGACTCGACCATAAACCCCAAAACAGGGGTGCTGCCGATTCTTAGTAGCCCATAGCAGGGCAGTGGCTGAGAGCCACAGCCCAGTAGTGTGCAAGCCTTAGCCAACAGCCCCTAGTTGGGTTTGGAATAGGTTTTGAGCTTTTTCTTTAGTTCCTTAAGTGACCAAACTTGTTTTAAAACATACACATTGGTTGCACAAATGTTGTGCAAGGCCTCAAAATTGTATTGGACATTTTTTGATTGCTTTTAAAACTTGTTAAAGTTGATCTTCAATTGTGGCAAAAAATATGATGCATAAGAGTTATGCTTGTTTTTGCATGACCGATTATTTGTTAATATGATTAGCACTTAATTGTTGGAATTGAATATCAATTCTTGATTTATTTATTATTCATTTAAATGTTGAATGGATAATGAATGAATGGGGTGATCATGAGCCTTTTAATATTGATTTTATTTATTTCAATTGTTGAAATGGGTTGCATTAAATGTGGCTTGCATACCTCTTATTCTATCTTGCAAACGTTATGAGAGTGTAATCACTAAGAGTGAGGTTTTCTTTCTCTTATAAATGTTGCAAGGAGCAAAGAGGATTCAAGAAGGCTTGAAGACCCATGAATGTATGGGATAGACTCATGTAATAGCTTAGTTTAATCAACCTACCTAAAATCAACCAAGTGTTGCACTTATGGCTCTGAGTGCATCACTTAGTTAGGCTTATGGTCTTTCCAGCCTAGTAGCATGCTAGGCCATTTACTTATTTATGCTTTCTATAACCTATTGATGTCTAAGATGCATGATTAGGATATAGAGAACCTAAATAAGAAGATAAAAAATGATGAGATCTTTGCAAGCAAAAACCCTTCACTTAGAATGTCTAAGAATTTTCAAATATTAAGTCTAAAATAGTTTTAATTAATCCAAGCCTTCCACCAATAGTGTATGCTATGATGATGCTACTGATTTTGTGTATAGCACTCGGTCATGGTGGTCACACTTAAGAGGATAGCTGTGAGCATATATTTAGCATGAGATGCACCTTTAACTCAAGAACCCTCATGCATTGGCACTTACTCACGGGGGATGTCATGAGGCCATCTTGAATTAAAGATTGATTGTAGGGATGGACTTAATGCTTAGTAATATAGATGGCACACGGTCATGTGATTCTACATAGAAAGTGATGTAAAATGCATCAAGAGTTGCATGAGATGCAATTAGCAAAAGTTGCTTACCTTTTGATTGCTCGTGGATGGCCCTCGATCACGGGGGTCCATTGGCAAGTCATTGGAGTTTTGATTCTCACTAGAAAATTTAATTTTTTGAATTCTTCTTGGGGTGAAGAATTTGATAAAATTATAGGAGGAAAACATGCTTGAAAGACCCTGAACATGTTTTTAATATCAAATTCAATCACATGCTTATATTCTCTTTTTTGCCTTTGAGGATTTATGAAATCTCAAGAACGGCTAAAAATTCTACTTAATATTATTTTGGAAACTAATAAACCAATTGGGCCAAACTTTCATAATTGACTTAACCTCAAAAATTGTTCTAGATTCCTAGAAGTAGATATATGTCATATATTATGGTACTCATAATCTCTTTGGGATTAATGTAGATCTAAAGACACGTGGAAAGTTCATAAATTGGGCTTAGGATCGTCCTATCCCTTAGTCTTATGATGGCATCTAGAAACTTTAAAAGTCTCAAAGACACATGAATGGTACATTAGTTAAGGTTTACAAGAGTTGTAAAGCAAACGAGGTATAAGAAGTTAATGTTATCAAAATAGTCTTTTCAAGTTAGGATAGATATGAAGTCATGTGTCATTAACTATGGTCTAAAGATGATTAGACTTGGAGAAGTTTTTTTGCTACTTGGACATAGTGATGGACAATGATATCCATGAGGATTTGATCTTCACATCCTTGCCGAGTTTTATTGATCAAAGTGTTGATCTAGAAAGAGAATACCATGATAAGGGCAAACCTTTGACACTTGTTTCCTCCTCTACATCTATGGACCTAAGGGGTGCCAAAAAGTGAGGTGAAAAGAAGAAGGTTCTTCCTCTAAGGGAAAACAACCATTAAAGGCATCCAGAGGAGTCAAGAAGATTATAAAGAAAATAGTCGATCTTATTTATTTCAACTTTGGTAAGATAAGCTATTGGAAGATATTTGCAAGGGTTACTTTGCAACCCTTAAGAAAGGCATGTACTTTATTGAAATGCATTTAGGATGAATTCTTCCTCATGGATATATAATATCACATGTGGTTTTTTTCTTTGTAAGTTGTTATAAAAGAATAATCCTAAGTGATGAGGGCATGATCCACACATTGGCTAAGGAGCAAGAATTGTGACCAAAGCCAAAGGTATACAATAAGTTAGACTTAGGGAATTCCATACTTGTATTGGAACTTTGTTATAACATACCATATATTTTTGAGAACATTATTTCAATTTTCATTTTGGATAGCGAAGGATTTAATCCTTCTATATCAAATGAGAGATTGAAGATATTAAAGAATGGGTTCTTTAATTGCTCATGGTACACTTAACAAAGGACTGTACATATTAGATTCTTAACCATCACTAATACACTTTCAAATAAGCAAATTGGATAACCAAGAAAATTTCATTCTTTGGTATGCAAGACTTGGACATATCTCCAAAAATTAGGACGAACAAGATGAAAGCTCTTAAAGCATTAAATATTAGTGGCATTGAGGACCTTCCTACTTGTAAATCTTATTTGAAGGGAAAAATGACAAAAGCTCCTTTGTAAGATAAATAAAACACTCCACAAACCCTTTGGATTTGATCCATATGAATGTTTGTGGACCAATAAGAGTTAGTGGGAAAGGAGGCTATTCTTACTTCATCACCTTCACCAATGATTATAGTCGGTATGAACATGTGTATCTTATAAAGTACAACTCTGAGTCCTTTGAAAAGTTCAAAGTGTATAGGATTGAAGTAGAAAAGAAAAAGAGACTTTGTATTAAAGCTCTTCAATTGGATCGAGGGGGTGAACACTTAAGTACCAAATTCTTGGATTATCTAAAAGAGAATAAGATTCTCTCTCAATAGACTCCACTTGGCACACTCCAAATGGAGTAGCCAAGAAGAGAAACCGTACCTTGTTGGACATGATACATTCCATGATAAGCTTTTTTGACGTGCTTATATCCTTTTGGGGATACACCTTAGAAACAGTGGCGAGGTTACTAAATATAGTACCTTCAAAGTCTGTGCTAATGACACCATATAAGATATGGCATGGTAAAGCACCCTCTTACAAATATCTCAAGGTTTGGGGATCTCCTGCATATGTGAGACTGATAGTGGGAGATACGTTGGATAGTAGATCTATCTTGTGTAAGTTTGTGGGATACCCAAGAGAGTCTATGGGTTATTACGTCTATAATCCCTTAGAATAAAAGGTGTTTATTTCAAAGAACACCACCTTTTGGGAAAAGGAATTTCTATAAGATAGAGAAGGTGTTATTGTTGAACTTGATGAAGTTTAAGATGATTATCAAATCCCACAAGCAACAGAAATAAATAAATATCAAAATTCCTCACACACAACCTCTAAGAAGGTCAAACTAGATTAAGAAGCAACCCAAAATGTTTGAACTTCTTCATGAGATGGGTTAATCAAATAGTGATCTAAAAACCTATGAGGAAGCAATGTTGGACATAGACTCGGGATATTGGCTTCAAGCCATACAATCCAAAATGAACTCCATACACTCAAACAAAGTATGGACTTTGGTAGATCCTCCAAAGGGAATAGTTTTTGTTGGTTGTAAGTGGATCTATAAGCGAAATCTTGGGATAGATGAAAAAGTGGTGACTTTTAAAGTGCAACTAGTGGCAAAAGGTTACACTCAAAGACCTAATATTGATTTCAAGGAAACCTTCTCACCGGTCGCTATGCGTAAGTCCATTCGAATTTTACTTGCCATAGCCACATATTATGACTATGAGGCTTGGCAAATGGATGTGAAAATAGCCTTTCTCAATGTTGACATTGAAGAAATGATTCATATGTTGCAACCACAAGGTTTTACATCCAATAGAAGTGAGCAAAAGGTTTGCAAACTCTAGAGGTCTATTTATGGACTCGAATAGACATCCCAAACTTAGAACATATGTTTTGATTAGAAAGTCAAATCTTTTGGCTTTGTCAAAAATATGTATGAACCATGTGTATGCAAGAGGCTAATAGGAGTAGTATACAATTTATTGTGCTTTATGTTGATGACATTCTTCTCATTAAGAATGAGAGAAAAATGTTAGAGTGTACGAAAACATGGTTATCTACATAATTCTCCATGAAGAATTTAGGATAAGCATCCTATATATTAGGAATACATATTTATAGAGATAGATCAAAAAAGATGTTAGGGCTTTCCCAAACCATGTACGTTGATTAAATACGAAAGTAGTTTAGTATGAAAGAATCCAAGAGAGGATTCTTTCCCATGGGACGTGGCATTCGTCTCTCAAAGTCCATGGCCCCCAAGACTAAGGAAGAGAAATAAAGAATGTCTCACATACATTATGCCTCCGCCATTGGAAGCATAATGTATGCAGTTCAATATACTAGACTGGATGTAGCACACTCGTTAAACGTTACGAGTAGGTTCCAATCCAATCCTGATGAGAGTCACTAGATAGTTGTAGAAGCAATCCTTAAGTACTTGAGAAAAACTAATGACTTATTTTTGGTGTACGGTAATAGAGAATTGAAACTTGAGGGGGTTTTCAAATTCAAGTTTTCAATCTAACGTAGATAATGTAAAATCTATCTCTAGATTAACATTTTGCCTTAATGACGGCATTGTGAGTTGGAAAAGTTCTAACTAGACACCATGTTCGAGATAACCATTAAGGCAAAATAATTTATAGTTTTGGAAACTACAAAGAAAAGGTGTTTGGATGAAAAACTTCATCCAAGAGTTAGATATAGTGCCTAGTGTGCATGCACCTATGATTATCTTTTGAAGATAATTTAGACCTTGAGCCAAGATCTCATCAGTGATTAAAACACAGTAAATACATTATCATTTAATATATGATATCAATTAATAAAGGAGACAACTAAGTGGATAAAGCTGCCTCAGAAGAGAATCCAACAGAACTACTGTCTAAACCTCTAAATGCTAATGATCTTTGTAGGACATCTTGAGAAGATGGGTTTCAAAGCTAAGGGGCATTGGCTTTAGGGCAAGTGGTAGATTGTTGGAATAGTGCCCCGCAAGTCAATTGGATTGGCCTTGTAAACTATTTTCTTGTAAAATAATTTTGATTGGATGATATTCATTATATGGCCATCTTCATCTTATGCTCTTTATTTACTTCACTTGCATTTGGATGAAGTCCGTAGATCACACAAGACTATAGGACTTGGTCATGCACTGGCTGGTGATCATGGAATGAGTTTAACATGGTCGTGATTTTAAATCTTTCAAGTCATAGGATCTTATGAGACAGAGCATCTAAAATCTGAATAAACTTGCACTAATGATGCATTAATCCAAGGGTTGGAGATTGCTTCATTCCATGAGCAATAGTATGAGATATGAGTGCATGTTAATAGGTGATTATTAGAGAACAAGGCATTAAAAACCCATTGGAGAATCCTCTAGATAGCTATAGTGGCAAGTTGGTAGTGGCTAGTTCTTCTGCTTACGCTAATACATATTTGTAGTCCTTTGACCTAAGGATCCATGGTAACCTTGTGTCTAGTCCTCATGTTTTGACTCTTTCTTGACCACTTAGTGGGTCTTTTGGGTGGAGATTGGGTATGAGCTACTGGGCGTGGAGGTTTGTGAGGTCTAAAATGGAATCTAACTTCTCATTTTTATGAAGGACGAGTGTATCTCCTCTATGGTCTATAATAATCAATTTCAAGAAATCCTTGTGCAAGGTGATGTGATAATTTGGGAAGGCATTCCAAAGATAAGGTCACAAAGGGAATTGAATATTAAGAATAAAAACATAGTATCGAGGCTATTAAAGAGTCTACAAATATCTTGTCCTAGGCCTCTTTTGAGAGATAGGAGATGGAAGGACCGTATTTACATGTTATGCATAATGCTAGAATAGTTCTTCAAGAGCACTCATTTCGGTCAATTAGTTGGGTTCCATAGGTTTGAGGTTGGATATCGACCATGGAGATTGGGTACTCTTTAATAAATGAGATTAATTGAATTGAGTTACTTAGTTTAAAGGAGTTTAAACTAAAGTGAATATTTGATATTCCAAAAGTCACAAGGAGTTGTGAGTCCATGTCCAATGAATGGTAGAACCTAATGGGTCACATACAAAAGCCAATGACATGGTCTATTGAAGGAAAGAGAATTTTTTAAGAGTTAGAATTCATGACTGAGTTTTGGAGGAGGCAAAATTATAGTTATTTTGGCTTGATCAATTTAAATGATAAATTGGTCAAATTGACTTAAGAGTTAAATTAAGATCAATTAATTAATGGTTAATTAATTGATATCACATAGCTATCAATTGGTCAAAATTAATTTAAGGGTTGAGTTAATTTTTACTAGCTTAAATTGTTATGCGCTTTGACTTAAGAGTTAAGCCAAGCAATTATTAATTAAATTAAAGTATTTAATTTAATTAAGTTGGAGAGATAATTTTTGGGAGAATTATTAAATGAAGAGTTCATTTAATAAGAATTAGAATTTAATTGAAAGACATTTCATTATATGAAATTTGTGCTTCAATTAAATTCACTAATCACAAATTAGTGGCCACCTAAGCAAGAGACACTTGACATCACCTCATTGTGGGAGATGTGTGACCATTCCTACATATGGATATGGTAGAGGGGGTGGCCAAATGCATTTGAGGTGTGCATATTTTGTGTGATTTCCTTCCAACAATATTATGTAGTGGGAATTTAAGTTGTTAGCTTCCCATCACTCTATTCTTCTCCCTCCTCTTTCCACCTTAATATTCCTAGCCTTCCTCCCCTCATTCTCGGTAGATTTTCCAGCCTTTCTATAGAGAATAGGCCATAGATTTGGTGTGTGGACGTTTACATTAGAAGCAATCTATTTTGATTGCTTTTGCTCTTGACTAGAGCAATTTCTAGCAGCTGATTTTTGCTTCTTCTAAGAGTACCTCTATATTTTTTATCAGCCTAAAATTTGGACTAAAAATTCTCAAAGGATTGTGGAGTTCTAGTAAAAATTTTAGTCTAAACAGAGGAGTCTATGCAAGGGAAAATCAGTGGTGATCATGTTGCGTCGGTGAAGAGCCTGTTTGACGGTTGGAAAGAGTTCAACTCTTGCTCTTTGAATTTTCTGCTTTCACCGAGTTATTTTTCTCTTTCAAATTTGAATCCAATGCATGTCTAGATCCTTGTGGTGTTGTGTGAGCTAGTTTATTCAATTTTTCTTTTTTTTGAAAATATTTGGATTCAAGTGCCACACAAACCTTCAATGAGATCATCTAAATTATTAAAAATATTTAAAATTTAACAATTCAAAATTTAATCGAAGTTATATAAGTATTTTTAAATTATTTCCTTATTTATATTGTAATAAAAACTGATGTATGTACGAATAGATTTAAAAAATATATTAAAAGATCATTAAATTCAACTATTTGTTAAATTTTAATGATTTCAAAAATCAAGAAATTGCAATTAATGAGTTACTATGCATAATTTTTTTTCACAAAATCTTAATTTTAAGAATTTTAAATTTAGCTTAATTATGCAATGCTGGTCAAAGAAATCCAGTTGTCGTATATGATTATATATTTATACATGTGAATGACTTTGAAAAATGTATTGAATATCATTAAATATTATTAATTGATAAATTTTAATTATTCAAAAAATCAAAAACATTACAACAAATATTGATCAATAAAGTTATTCTAAATAATTAAGTCATTTTAAAGAATTTGTTAAAAGAATGTATTAAAGGTAATAAATATATATGGATTTGTTTAGTTAACGTATTATTTAAAAAATAAAAAAACTACAATTAATAGTAAGTAACCAATATAAGTACTCTAAATAACAAAAAATAGATAAATTTTCAAGATCATAAAAGAAGTACATAATTCTTTCATTTATGCTGCAACACAATTCTATCGTACAAATATCAAATGTCATAATTTTTCTTTTAAAAAGAATCATCACCTATAAAATTGCAATACAATAAGCATGCATACGTCCCCCAAACTTATCCAAAAAAGGCAAATCAAAGTACCACATTCTAAATATAAAGTAAAAGTCCAAACAACACAAATTAAAAAAGAAAAGAAAAAGAAAAGAAAAGAAAATCAAAACAAAAAAGCCCCTATTTCTTCTGCTCGGTTGTTGGGCCGACAACTTAAAAAAAAATACAAAATAAAAAAATGCACAACCACAAAAGTGTAAAATGCAAACAAATAAAGCACAGCCAACTCGAAATGATGCCGTTTTGCAACCAAAAACAAGGAGGAAAAAATGACACGCGCCAGTAGCATTATTCAAGCGCTTCAACGCTTATATAATATAGTGATATTATATATATATATATATATATATATTTTATTATTATTTTTACAATAAAAAATTACTCAATTTTATTTTCATTTTAAAAATTCAATAAAAAAGTACTAATTTGACTGTTACAATAAGAAATATCTCTTTTTAAAACATAAACAAACATACCAATATTTTTCAAAATAAATTTCTAATTATTCCCCAAAATATCAACAAACATCTATCACATTACCTAGCACAATTTTCAAATTCCCCAACTCTAGTCCCAAAATCCATTCTCCTAAAACACATAACACGAAATATATGGAACATAACCAAACATTACAATAGCATGTGATGTATTATAACTACCCCGTATGTCTACGCTTTAATAGTCACATAAATTTTTTTATATTTTGGTATGATCATTAATGCTTAATATTTAGGACTTTGATCTTCTGAAATACTCACTTATTTTTCTCCGCAGACATAGTCATGTGATGGTAGTTGTCATCTTCAAGTACTAGCAGTCAAAATCACTTTAAAGCTCCTCAATAGCCACTACTTGTAAGTAGTTTAGCGTATAGGAGGATTGACATGTAAAACTAAGTTAAACATTTAGTTTAGTACTTTGTGAGTTATGATGTTGATATTCTTGAGAATGTTGATGTTTTTGAAACTCAATTCCAAGAAATTGTTTTAAGAACCAATAATTGTGTTAGGTAAATGAAATGGCATACAGGTATAAGACAATTTAATCAAAAAAATCAGTTTTGAAAAAAATTATTGTGGGGGTTGTAAATGAAGGCAAATGTAGCACTAGGATCCAATAAGCAAAATTTTAAAAATTGAAAATAACTAGGTTACACATGTCACTAAGGATCTAAGCATGCCATTGATTCAGATTTGGTTAGAAAAATATCTTGATTTTCAGAAAATCAAAGGAAGGTGGAAGAAGATCTCAACTCCTAGAATCTGTCTTCCAGCGCCACAGCAAAAACCAATCAACTTTTGACCAGGCAAATGAACTCAGATTTGAGTGAAACATGTAAAAAAAGATTGCAAACTCCTTGATGCATCTTAATTCCAAAAGCCAGCTCAATCAGAACTCAACAAGACCTACAAAGGTTACTGCAAAGTTACTGCCAGAAACTGGATCTCACAGCAGCAGCTCAGTTTGGATGCAACTTTTTCCCAATCCAAACTCCTCCAAAACTTCTGAAAATTTTATAGCACATTCTCAAATCTTAGATGAAGCTACTGTAAAAAATATATCTCAAAAAGTCAAAGGGAAGTGCCTAGAAAAATTCACCAAATTTGCTGCCTTAACAGTGGATCTCCAAAGGCTAGCAATCCAATTGTCTTGCCTCTAATGTTATGATCCACACACCAATGCTAGATCCTATTCTACTCAATATTAGCTAGAGAATAATGAAGAGAATTGTAGAGATGAGGACTTGATTTGGAGGTAGGAGAAGAAGAAAAGTGAAGCTTCAACACATGAGGCAACACTTTGAAAATTGGAAGGAAAATGTGAAAGAAACTAAATCTTTGCACAAGTTGCAAGTTAGCCGCCCTTATCTCCCTCCATGCCTATATATAGAGTGAGGATAGTATGATGCCAAGGTGGCATCACACCTTCCTCAAGGGGTGGTACCAACTAGCTTGCTTAGTTGGCAAATTTGAATTTTCCCTCCAAAAAATATTCTTCTCATTAATTAAATTAAAGGCTTTAATTTAATTAATTAATTTTTAACTTAACTCTATAGTCAATTAGCCTAACTCTTTAAGCTTGTCATAGTTAACTTAACTCTTTAAGCTAACTTGACCAATTGATGGTCATGTGGCACCAAATAATTAACTTCTTAATTATTGGTCTAATTTAACTCTTTAAATTATTCGATCAATTTAACAATTAAATTGATCAACCAAAATGACCTCAATTTTGCCAACCTCCAAAATCGTTCAAGTGAACAATTTTCTAACTCTTAGAAAATTCTCCTTCATCAAGTAGAAAATGTAATTGGCTTTTGTATGTAACCCATTAAGTTCTACCATCCATTGGATATGAGCTTATAACTCTTGTGACTTTTAAATATCAAATATTCATTTCAGTTTAAACTCCTTTAAACTAATTGACTTAATTCAATTAATCTCCATTAAGTGAAGAGTACCCAATTTCCATAGTCAAATCTAATCTCAAGCCCATGGAGCTAGCTAGTTAGTAGAAATGAATCCTTTTGGAGAACCATTCTAGCTTTACATATACCATGCAAATACAGTCCTTCCATCTCCTATCTCCCGAAATAGGCCTAGGGTAAGATATTTGTCAGTTTTCTAATAGTCTCGATTCTATATTTCTATTTCTAATGTTCGATTTCGATTTATGACTTCATCTTTAAAAAACTCCTTTTTCAAATTGTCATACTGCCTAGTGTAAGGACTCTTTGGAATTGATTACTATAGAATACATAGGAGATGCACTCGCCCTTCACAATGACAAAGAGTTGGATTCCATCTTGGATCTCAGAAACCTCTACGTCTAAGTAACTCATACCCAATCTCTACCTGAATGACCCACTACGTGGCCAAGGATGAGTCAAAATATAATGACCTAAACAAAAGATTACCATGGATCCTGAGGTCAAAGGACTAATTATATGCTTTAGCGTAAGCTAGAGAACCTGTCACTTCGGTTATCTAATGAATTCTTCTTGCAGGTCTCCAGGGCCTTGTTCTCCAACAAGCATTTACTAACATACACTCACATATCATATGGTTTGCACATGAAATAGAGTAACTTCCAATCCTTAGATTTATACATCATCAGTGCAAGTTAGTCTGAATTTTAGATGCCCTACCTCATAAGATTCTATAACTTGGGATATTTAATGACTTGGGATATTTAAAATCACAACCTTATAAGACTTATTGCATGATCATTACCCAATACATGATCAAGTTCCATAGTCTTGTGTGATCTAAGAACTTCAACCAAATGCCAAAGAAGTAATTTAGTGCATAAGATGAAGATGGCTATATAAAGAATATTCAATCAAGATTGTATCACAAGTATGCTAGTTTAATTGACTTGTGGGGCACTATTCCAACAATAAACCCCTGCTACAAATAACTCATCTTTTAATTCAACTAATATATTCTAATATTAGCGGAGGTTCAAAAACCCCCACTAAACCTCTAAAAAGTGACTCATTTTTAATAATAACGGGGATTTAAAACCATTGCTAAAATTATACAGAATATTACTTTGTAATAATAGAGGGAGTTCAAAATCCTACTAAATTATACAAAAGAATATTTTTTAATAATAGTGGGGGTTTACCCCCCTCCCCTCACTAAAATTATATGAAATAATACTCTTTAATAATAGTGGGTACTTAATATCCCTGCTAATATAAAAATAACCCCTACAAATTTATTTAACTATTAGCAGAGGTTGTAATAGGTGTTGATGCAAAACCCTGCTTGGAATTAATAGGATACTTAATTGCAAGGGTTTGGCGAACCCTCACTAATGGAATTAATGGGTTTTAAACCCCCCCCCCAATATTTAATTTTAATCACTGGTAAATTTAATTTTTTTTAGTGATAAGTTCAAGTAATTCCATTCAATTTTGTGTGCAAAAATAAATCAAAATGTGTCATATCTTTATTGGCTCAACTAGGAAAAAAGAAGTCTCTTGTAAAGTAGTATACTTTTTACTTGAATAAAATTTGAATAAAGAAGGTTTGAATTGATCCAGATATAATTATTGGCTCTTATTCTCAAAAACAATGGTTGAACCAATATATAGTGTGAGGTAATTATTTAAATAGAAATTAGGTTTTTAATTAAAATAAAGCCACAATTCTTGCAACAAATGAAATTTTTTGTATTGATCAAGAAAATTGTCATTCGTTTAGTCAATGACAATTTTGATTTTCCAAAGCCACTCTTAAGTAGCAATGAATTAGATACCAAATTATTTTGAATATTTAGAACATGTCACACATTAATTAAAGTTAGTTTCATGCTTGATATTATCTTCAGCATTACCCTGCCCAAATTGAAAATTTGGATGTTGAGGAGTTGCCTATGAACAACCTTCAATCACTAATTGGATATAGATTGAGAACATCTTGTTTGAGTTGATGGGGTGTGGTGCTCATGTGTCTACCCACATTCTTCTGAGTTATCCATAAAATTAAATTCAAATGCAATTATTGTGAGCATGAGATCTAAAATTTCATTGAGATTCTTTTATCCTTGATCATGTTAATATGTTCTTGCTTTTCTTGATTACCTTTCTTTTAAAAGTCAACAATATTTTGTTATGTGGTTCAACCTGCCATACTTATAGTAATTATCTTTTTAACTTTTATTCTTACTCTTTCTTTGACTATTGTCATGGTGTTTTCTCTTTTGCTAGTATTTGAGCTTAGATCCACTGAATTGACCTTTATTTTCATTTGAAGCTTTTGAAGTTTTGCCTTAAACATTCGATTATTTGCATTAAAAATAGTTTAAACTATAGTAGCTTAACCAAAATTAAAAAATTACAAACCACGGGCAATAATAAATTTGCAATAGGACCAATCGTTAGGGACCAGTAGTGTTTATAGTAGTGGAGAATACTTTTCCATAGTTTTGATAAGCATAGCCAAAGATATGCTAACCATTTTGCGTCACATTAGAGATAATGTTTTCAAGGTGAACAACATTGTATGAATGATTGTTATAGAATGCAAAACCATAATTATTATAACAATTAACTACACTTTGGAGAAACTGTAGGTGGTACAATAAATTATTGGCCACCATTATTGACTATAGTTTAAGAAAATTGGAATGTTATAACTATTTCTTACAGTCTAACCATGTAGTGGAAAAAAAATGCAATACTTATCTATTGAAATTGAATGCATTTTAGCAACCATAAAAAATAATCTAATTAGCATTAGAAAAAGAGTGTTCGGGCACTAACTCAAGATTGCCTTCCGTCACATAGTCTTAACCCTATTTCTCCAAAGGGTGACCTGATCTAGCTCAACCCTTCTTCTCAATAGCCTTCAAGCTAAATCACACATAAGGGTTACCCAAGCAACAATATAAGATTCTAGCAATATCGACCAACTGCAGGTTGATTATTCGACCATATCTAGAGTAGACAAGGTCAACCTCATTCGTAGAAAGTAGGGCTCCCAACATGGCAATTTTGGACATCGACCTTAGAGAGGTTAGAAATACATGTAATTAGCATGGGAGGCCACATTTAATGGACATCAAGCTTTCTATCAATCATCCACTCCATATTTAATATGGAAAAAATTGGCTAAAAATATATTTAATATGGATATGATAGATGGACAGTCATTTTTCTAAGGACTTCTCAACCTTTCTCTAAAAGGAGTTCGATCATGTTGCTATTCAGTATGTCTATGTTTCTACTCTGCAATAAAATTTTCTAGCTATCCGTATTATATGAGATGCTCAATCTTATCATATAGTTGGAGTTAGTTTACTATATGTGGCCTTTTTATTTTTGAAACAAAAAAAACCTGCTGGACATCTTCATACCCAAAGTTTCTGAAACCTTTTAAGGGCTTCTTCAAGAAACCATCGTGTTGAATAGCTATCATCATCTCTTTTCGTGTGGTGTTTAGGGGAGTGTGGTTGTGAATAATGGATTGGAGATAGATTCCATCTTTCTAAGCTCAATCTCCTTTCTCGTTTCCCTTTTATCTTTTCCTTTGCCTTCTTGTCCTGACTTGAAGTGTTGTACTTCATTTTGTTTATGTCCTCTTCAGTAATGTACCTATTTTCCAAATTGAGCACTTCATGGTTGGAAACTATTCCTAAACAAGAGCATTAGTATACTTCTTGAAGCCTCAAACATTGATAAGGACATAATATAGAGGTTATCAATTTTTAGCACCTCTATATTGCATTGAATAAAAAATTCTCTGAGGTACTCTCCCTCATTTTGTCTGACCATGTTAAGGTGAGTATATGGAATCGTAATCTTTCTTCTACTTGGAAATTGATGCAAAAACGTGTCACATAACTGATCATAAAAAGAAATTGATGACAGCTCTGGCTTAATGAACCACTCAAGAGCAATATTTTGGAAAGTGGTAACCAAGATCTTAGATGTTGTCACTATGACCATGTAGTTGCATGATGTGCTTAAACTATAGTAGGTGCTCATTTAGGTAGGAGGATTCACCATATCAAGGCATTCTTGTCAGAGCTTAAAAGTTGATGGCTATGCATTCTTCTAATATTTGTATCATAAATGGCAATTAATGCTCGTGGTAGCATTAGTGCATGTATTATCCCTAAAGTTGTCTTCCTATATTTTGTCAAGTTAGCTCTTCCAAACATTTGTTGAGCTATTATGTTTGTTAAGAAACCTCTTCCAATTCTTCCCAACCTGTCTGGGGCATATGTTTGCATAGTTGCCTTTTAGTGCTCGAAGCTTTCATGTGTATAAGGAGTTAGTCACCACCTTTTGTGGCTAATGCCTCATAAAGATTGCATGCAAGACTACAATTATGCCTAATAAGATAGGCTCTAAGCTTAACCTTCTTCTAGTCTTGGCAATGAGCTCACTCAGCTAAGTGCTATGGCCTAAGGGTTGTACTTGTGCTTTTTGTAAGGTAGTAAAAATTCAGCCATTGATGATTTATTTTAACTGAGAGATAGGAAATGTGGCTACTTACTCCAATTGGGAGCTAGACCATTAGCTTCTTAAATTTCTTATGTTGGTGGTGGCAAAGGTGGTGGGCGATTCCGCTCATACTATTTTTCAAAGTAGACATGCTTTAGTGTTCGCTATTTTCAAGGTTATAGATTCTAGATCTTGCAGATAGAGCCAGCATCAGTAAAATATGTAGAGGTCAACATTTAAAAAGAAATTTGTCTAGTAAGTCTCTACTAATTCAAAGGCCATTTCATTTTACATATTTAAGCCATGTAACTGACCAAAAACGATCATTGAATTTTCCTTTGGTCATTGCTGTGGAGATAGCTAATTATGAGGTGAGGAAAATTCTTATTGATAATGGTAGCCCACGAATATCATTTTTTATTCCACTTTGTAGAAAATAAATTGGAAAAGCTCATGTTCTAGATAGTGCACAATTCATTAAAAGGCTTTAGAGGCTCAGATTTCTTAATGTAACTCTCTACCTTATTCAATATTGCTCTGAGAAGATAAACCCTAATGGTGAAGTATATATGTGAACGATTTTAGAGTAGTAGTATCGACCTACCATGTGAAAGTCAAATTCTCGAGACCAATAGGGACAAGAGAGCTCTTATCTAATATCGATGAGGCTTGGCAATGCTACATTAACTCTATTAACGCCTTTGCTCAAAGGGCGTCCCTAGGTCTCCCCAATGACACATCAATTCTTAACCTACCAAACAAACTTTACCAGTAAGAAAAAAAATATCAAGGACACCAGGGTTGAGTTAATTGAGGAGTTCAAAACAATAAATCTTAAACCTAGTAACCTAAAATCTAAAAAAAGTTACTCATATAGGAACTTACATAGATAACTATACTGAATGCATACTAATCGAGTTATTACAAAAAAATATAGGTTACTTTTACCTAGAAAGCATCTGATCTACAATTATCACCCAAAAATCATACTAAATTGCCTCAATGTTGATGCATCATTAAAAAAAGTGAAGTAGAAGAAAAGGATCTTTAACATTGAAAGGAACAAAATTATCAAGGAGGAGGTCCTTAGACTTTTAAATACAAGTCATATTAGCGAAATTCACTTTATTGATTAGCTTTGTAATATAGTATTGGTGCCAAAAAATGAGGGCAAATGGCACATGTGTAATGATTTTATTAATTTGAATAAAGCATGCCCTAAGGACCCACACTCATTGCCTTGAATATATTTACTAGTTGATTCGACAACAAGTTGTGATATGTTGAGTATCATAGATGCCTTCTAATGCTATTGTCAAATATTAATGGCTGCAGAGTATAGGGATACGACCTCATTCGTAGTTGAAAGAAAAGTTTACTGCTTTTAGGTTATGTCTTTTGGGCTTCAAAATATAAGCGCCACTTTCCAATATTATTGAATTCATATTCAAGAAGGAAATTAGGAAAATGATGGAAATATACATTGACAATATGATTTTTAAGAACAAAAAGGAAATAGATCACTTCTATGACCTCAGCAATATATTTGCAATACTTTGCAACTTTGGCATGAAACTTAGCCTACTCAAATTCACTTTCAAGATTAGAGGAGGCAATTTTTTGGGATATATAGTAAGTTAAAAGGGTATTGAAGCTAACCCCCAAAATTTTGAGCAATTGAAAGCATTACACCCCAATATTAATGAAGGAGGTCTAGAGGTTAGTTGGTCAAATAGTGGCCCTTAAACATTTCCTCACTTGATTGTCAAACAAAAGTCTCTCTTTCTTCAAGATATTCAATAGTTCAAGTGGATAGAAAAATGTGAATGAGTTTTAGCTGAGATCAACTACCTATAGCAACTTTATTGCTCATAAAACTAGCCTTTGGAGCAAATCTCTATCTATATTTGGAAATCTTGACTACAGCTACAAGTACCATTCTAGTTTCAATAGATAAAACCTCTCATCACCTAATATTGAAAAAAAGATAGATACTAGGATCTATAATCAAAACTTTAGAACATGAAATAACTAGTTCCTTCAAGAATTATAGGGATTTAATCATACCTTGGATTCAGATTTAGATACGGGATCACCTTGATAAGCAAATGCGGAATGAAATAAGTAAACTCTTCATCGATTCCAGATTCTGTCTGCTCATAGCACAATGGAAGAATAGTGACAATCTCCCCACCAAATCGCCTCCAAAAATTCAGAAAAATTACTAAATATATAAAACACCTTGGAGAGTCTTCAGTTAAAAATTCAAATCAATTGTCAGAATAGATCGTCTTGTACAAATTTGCAAAGTTGGACCTCATGCAGAGAGCTCTCCAGAAAGAGAGCAAGCCACATATCTTGCCTCTACTGAGATAGTCCACACACCAATAAAACTTCCTAAATTCTCCAATTCATAAGCTGGAATAGAACTAGAGAATTATAGATGAAAGAGGCTAAAATCTTGGTAGAAGAAGAAAGAAAAGCTAAGCCTTCAACACTTAAAATACTAGCTTGCACAAGGGGTTGATTTTGGAGGGAAAAATGAAGAATCTAATTCTTCACACCTTTTGCACACCACGCTCTCTCTCTCTCTCTCTGTGGCTAGCTCCCATGCTATATCTATATATAGATGTGGATTTGTGTGATGCTAAGGTGGCATCACACATTCCATAAGAGGGGAGAGGTAATGGCTAAAGAGTGCTTAAGTGGCAAAAAGAATCCAAATTTTATTTGAATTTCATTTGCATTTTAATTACATTTGGAATCTCATTTCAAATTAATTAAGATGCCATCTCAAATCTCATTTGAGTTTTCCCTCCAAAAATGCATTCCTCCTAACTAATCAAGTTAAACTCTTTAATTTAATTAATTATACTTTGATTTAACTCTTTAAGCTCAATTGTTAATTTAACTTTTTAAGTTAACTTGACCAGTTGATGGTTATGTTGGCACCAAATAATTAACTCCTTAATTATTGGTCTAATTTAACTCTTCAAATTAGTTGATTAATTTAACACTTAAATCAATCAAGCTAAAATTGACATTCAAATTTGGCACCAAAATTCAATCCATTAGGATAGAGAGATCCCTTTTCTAACCTCTTAGAAAATTCTCTCTATCAATTAGGAAGCTAATTAGATTTTGTGTGTGACCTTATAGATTCTACCATTCATTAGACATAGGTTCACAACTCTTCATGACTTTCAAATATCTTATATGTATTCTAGTTTAAAACTCCTTTTTAAACTAGTCGACTCAATTCAATTAATCTCATTAATCAAAGAGTACCTAATCTCCATGGTTGATGTCCAACTAATAAAGCCCAACTAATTGGCCAAAATGAATATTCTAGAGAACCATCATCGCTCTATGCATGCTATGCAAATGTGGTCCTTTCGTCTCCTATCTCCTGAAAGAGGCCTAGAGTAAGATATTTGTCGGCTCCCCGTTAGCCTCAATGCTATGTCTCTATTCTCAATGTTCAAATCCATTCGTGTGACCTCACTTTTGGAAAACTCCTTTTTCAAATTGTCACATTACCTTGAGCAAGGATTTCTTGGAATCGATTATTATAGAATATATGGGAGATTTACTCACTCTTCATAATAGCGAGAAGTTGAATTTTTTCTTAGATCTCACAAACTTTCATGCCAAGTAGCTCATACCCAATTTCAACCTAAAAAACCCATTAAATGGTCAAGGATAAGTCAAAGCATGAGGATTGAACATAAGGTTACCATGGATCCTCAAGTCAGAGGACTAATAATATGTACTAGTGTAAGTAAGAGAATTAGCCATTATCGACTTGCCACTTTAGCTATCTAGTGGATTCTTTGATGGGTCTTCAATGCCTTATTCTCTAACAAGAACCTACTAACATGCACCGTATCTCATACAGTTTCTCATAGAATAAAGTAATCTCCAACTTTTAGATTTATGCATTGTTAGTGCAAGTCTATTCGGATCTTAGATGCCCCGTTTCATAAGATCTTATGACTTGGAAGTTTTAAGATCACGAACGTGTAAGACTTATTCCATGGTC
Organism: Jacaranda copaia; assembly: GCA_014898725.1. Taxonomy (NCBI): domain Eukaryota; kingdom Viridiplantae; phylum Streptophyta; class Magnoliopsida; order Lamiales; family Bignoniaceae; genus Jacaranda; species Jacaranda copaia. The sequence continues at coordinate 437,315 of JACGDI010003368.1, forward strand.
ACCAAACCAAGTCCCATAGTCTAAGGTGATCTAAGGGCTTCATTCAAATGCAAATGAAGTATAATAAAGCATAAGATGAAAGTGGCCATATTAAGAATATCATATAATCAAGATTGCTTTACAAGGTAATAGTTTGTACAAAGCCAATCCCATTGGCTTGCAGGGCACTATTCCAACAATCTTTCACTTGTCCTAAAGACAATGCCCCATGGCCTTAAGACCCATCTTCTCAAGATGTCCTTCAAAGACCTTCGACGATAGGGGTTTAGTCAGTAGATTTGCTATGTTCTCTTTCGAGGCAACTCTCTCCACTTGGATGTCGCCTCTATCAATGATCTCCCAAATCAAATGATATCACCTCAATATATGCTTAAATCGTTGATGAGATCTTAGCTCTTTAGCTTGCGCTACCACCCTATTGTTGACATAGAAGACAACAATTGGTTCAACAATACTAGGAACTATATTCAACTCTTGAATAAAGTTTTTCATCTAAACACCTTCCTTTATAGTTTCCGAAGCCGTAATATATTTTGCCTTTATGATCGAGTTGGCCGTGGTGTCTTATTTGGAATGTTTTCAACTTATCACACTACTATTAAGATAAAGTATGAATCTAGAAGTAGATTTGAGGTCATCTACATTAGATTGGAAACTAGAATCCAAAAACCTTTCAAGTTTCAATTCTCCATTGCCGTACACTAAAACTAAGTTCTTAGTTCTTCTCAAGTACATAATGATCATTTTTATGACCATCCAGTAACGCTCACTAGGGTTGGATTAGAACCTACTCGTAACACTTAGCGAGTGTGCCACATTGGATCTAGTACATTGAACCACATACATCATGCTCCCTATTACCGAGATATAGGGTATTTGGGATATTCTTCATTTCTCCTCCTCAATCTTGGGGGCCATAGACTTAGGGAGACATATCCCATGTTTCATGGGAAGGAACCCTCTTTTGGATTCTTCCATACTAAATCTCTTTAGTATCTTATCAATGTACTGAGATTGGGAAAGCCCCAACATCCTTCTAAATCTATCTCTATAGATACATATTCCCAACACGTAGGATGCTTCTCTAAAATCCTTCATGGAGAATTGTATAGATAACAATGCTTTAGTGCACTCTAACATTTCTACCTCATTCCCAATGAGAAGGATGTAATTGACATAAAGCACAATAAACTGTACTGCACTCCCATTAGCCTTCTTGTACACACATGGCTCATACACATTTTTAACAAAGCCAAACGATTTGACCATTTTGTCAAAATGCATGTTCAAACTTTGGGATGCTTGTTTGAGTCCATAGATGGACCTTTGGAGCTTGAAAACCTTTTGCTCATTCCCTTTGAATGTAAAATCTTATGGTTGCTTCATGTAAATTTCTTCTTCAGTGTCACCATTGAGGAAAGAGAATTTCACATCCATTTACCATATCTCATAGTCAAAATATACAGCTATGGCTAGTAATGGACTTAGGCATAGCGACTAATGAAAAGGTTTCCTCAAAATTGATATTGAGTTTTTTAATACAACCTTTTGCCACTAGTCGTGCCTTAAAAGTTACAACTTCTCCATCTACCCCAAGCTTTCGATTATAGATCCACTTGCAACTAATAAAAACTATTCTTTTTGGTGGATTTGCTAAAGTTCATACTTTGTTTGAGTACATGAAGTCCATTTTGGATCTCATGGCAGCAAGCCAATGTCCCAAGTCTATGTTCGATATAGTTTCCTCATAGGTCTTTAGATCCTCATCTGATTGACCCGTCTCATGAAAGAATCTGAACCTTTCAGGTTGTTTCTTGATTCGGTCCTACCTTCACAGAGGTTGTGTATTGGGTTTTTGCAATTCTATTATTTCTACCACTTGTAGGATTTCTTAATCATCTTGAACTTCATCAAGCTCAATGACAACGCCTTTTCTATCCAATAGAAATTCCTTTTCCAAAAAGTGGGCATTCCTTGAGACAAACACCTTTTGTTCTAAGGGAACATAGAAGTAATAGCCCATAGTCTCTCTTAGGTATCTCACAAACTTGCACAAAGTGGATCTATTATCCAATTTATCCCTCATCATACGTCTCACATAGACGAGAGATCCCCAAACCTTTAGATAGTGGTAAAAGGATACTTCGCCATGCCATATCTCATATGGAGTTTTTGGCACTGACTTTGAAGGTACTATATTCAATAGCATCGCAGCCGTTTCTAAGGAGTATCCCCAAAAAAATATGGGTACATAAAAATAACTCATCATAGAACGTACCATGTCTAATAAGATATGATTTTTTCTCTCAGCTACTCCATTAAATTAGGGTATGCCGGATAGAGTCCATTGAGGAAGAATCCCATTCTCTTTAAGATAATCCAAGAACTTGGTACTTAAGTATTCTTCCCCTCAATTCGATCAAAGGGCTTTAATGCTAAGTCTTTTCTGCTTTTTTACTTTATTTTTATACTTTTTGAACTTTTCAAATACCTCAAACTTGTCCTTCATAAGATACACATGTTCGTACCAACTATGGTCATCGGTGAAAGTAATGAAGTAAGAATAGCCATCTCTCTTACTAACCCTTAGTGGTTCATAAACGTCCATATGAATCAAATACAAAAGACTTGTGGATCACTCTATTTGTCCTATAAAGGGAGCCTTGGTCATTTTTCCATTCAAACAAGATTCACAAGTGAGAAGGTCCTCAATGCCACTAACGTTTAGTGCTATAAGAGCTTCCAACTTGCTCATCCTATTCTTAGAAATATAGCCAAGTCTTGCATGCCATAAAATAGCACTTTCTTGGATATCTTGCTTCATTTTATTCATTTGACCATGCATTAGAGGAGTGGGAAAATCAAGCATGTATAGCCCATTGACTAATATACCTTGTGCAATTAAGGAACCATTTCTTAATGCTTTCAACTTCCCATTTGATATTGAAAAATCAAATCCTTCATTATCCAAAATAGAAATTGAAACAATATTTTTAATAGGATTAGGTACATAGCAAATCAAATCAAGAACAATACAAGAATTTCCTAAGTTTAGTGTTACTATACCTTGGACCTCGATTGCAACTCTTGCTCCATTTCCAAGGTGGAAGATCATATCCCCTTCATGTAGAATCCTCTTCTTTCTATCCCCTGTAAGGAATTACAAAGATGAAAACCACATGCGGTATCAAAATCCTATGAGGAAGAATTAGTCATCTAATGTATCTCAAAGAAATACATACTCTTCTCAAGAGTAGTAAGGTATGTTTTGCAGTTTCTTTTCCAATGACCCTTTTCACCACAATGGAAACAATTTGCATC
>JACGDI010003368.1:440735-584537 GCA_014898725.1 Jacaranda copaia
ATGTCCTCTTATTGGAGTCAAGAATTATCTTAAAGTTTCTCAACCAATCTTGAACGTTAGGCCCAATGAGTTTATTGGTTTCCAAAATGCTTGTGAGTGGATCTTTAGTCATTTATTTGTTGAAGATTTCAAAAATCTACATAAGGTGAAAAAAGAGAATTAGCATGTGATTGAATTTGATATTAAAACATGTTCATAGTCTTTTAAGCATATTTTCTCCCACTATTTATTAAATTCTTTACCCCCATGAAGAATTTAGGAAATCACATTTCCCAGTGAGAATCAAAACCCCAATGACTTGCCAATGGACCCTTGTGATTAAGTGCCATCCACAAGCAATCAATGGGTAAGCAACTTTTACTAATTACATCTCATGCAACTCTTGATATATTTTGCCCTACTTTCATATAGACCTATGTGACCGTGCATCATCTATACTACTAAGTGTTAAGTCAAACTCACCAATCCAACTTTATCTCAAGACGGCCTCACGACATCTCCTATGATCGAGTGTCATCACATAAAATTGGTAGCATTATCATGGCGTACACTATTGGTGGAAGACTTAGATTAATTAAAGCTCTTTTAATCTATATCCATTTTGACTTAATATTGAAAATACTTAGATGTTTTAAATGGAGGTTTTTGCTTGCAAAGATTTCATCATTTTATTTTCTTATTTAGGTTCTCTATATCCTAGTCATGTATCTCATACATCAATAGGATATGGAAAACATAAATAAGTAAAAAGGCCTAGCATGCTTCTAGGGTGGGATGACCATGAGCCTAACCAAGTTATGCACTTAGGGCCATAGGTACGTCACTTCAGTTGATTTTAAGTAGGTTGAATTAAACTAAACTATTATATGAGTGCATCCCATACATTCATGAGTTTTCAATTGGTCTCTATACCTCATTTGGACTCCTTGATCCATGCAACATTTACATGAAATGAAAATCCTCACACCTAATAGTTCTACTCTCATAACTTTTACAAAATAGAACAAGAGGCATGCAAGTCCCATTTAATACAACCCATTTCAACAACTTTGAAACAAATAAAATCAATTTATCTCTTGATGATCCCCATTCATTCATCATTCATTCAACAATTAAATGGACAATAAATAAATCTATAATTAACAATTAATTCCAACAATTAAATGCTCATCTCATAAATAAATAATTGAACCAAGCATAACATTTGTGCCATTAATAGGGGATCAACTTTAACTAATTTCAAAAGAATTCAAATATGTCAAACATAATTTTGAGGCATAGCACAATACTTGTGCAACTAATGTGTGTAGTGTAAAAACTTAGAGAGCATTAAAGGAGTTGAGAAAACAACTCAAAGCTCACCAAACACCCTTAAAACTGGGCTGCCTGGTAGCCATTGGTGCACTGCTGCGTAGCATGTGTGCACACTACCCAGCCAGCACCTAGGCGTGTGCCGGCAACCTTGGTTTTTATGGTTTAAGGTTTGCCAAGTGTGTTCTCCACTCAACTTTCATGCACCGACACTTTTAGCACACGTTCTCAACATCATAACACATATTTCTGATCAATTTTCAAATTCCAAACACCTTTTAAAACTAAAAATACAAGTGCTCAAACATGCTTTCAAAAATTAGAAAAAGTAATAATCAAATTCTTCAAATAATCTCCAACAAAATTCCAATCAAATTGGATCCAAAATAGACCAAAACTCTTTCAATCATAAGTCAACATGCTATATCAGCATATAACATCAATTAATGCCAAAACACTTTTCAACATTAATCACTATGAATTAAAATGCACTTACTACATGAATTAGCACTTAAAACATATAATATCATGCTTTAAATTCATCAATCAAAGAGCCACATACAAATGAACAAAATTCTCCAATCCATCAATTGAATTGAGAATATGGTGATGAAGATAAATCCATCACATGAATCAATCAACCAAGCAAAATCCAAATCTAAGCATAATTTAGGCTCTGATACCACTTGAAGGCAAGATAGGCACTAGGAACTATAATCAAAACTTCAAGACATGAAATAACTAATGCCTACAAGAATCCTAGGCATCTAATCATGCCTTAGATTCAAATTTAGATAGAGAATTACCTTGATAAACAAATCCAAGAAGAAACAAGTAAACACTTCACTGGTTCCAGATTTTATCTATTCATAGCACAGCGAATGGATTACGACGATCATCCTACCAAATCACCTCCAAAATTTTGGGAAACCTTACAGGAGATAGCCAACACCTTTGAGAATATCTAGTTAAAAATTAAGATTGATTGGCTATATACATCATCCTGAAGAAAATTGCAAAGTCGGACCTTTCACAGAGAGCTCTCTAGAAATAGAGCAAGGCACACGTCGTGCCTCTATTGCAATAGTCCATACACCAATGAGACTTTTGAATTCTCTAGTTCATAAGTTGGAATAGAACCAGAGAATTGACAATAGAGGAGGCCAAAAAATGGTCAGATGAGGAAGAAAAAGCTAAGCCTTCAACTCATGAAATGCCAGCTTGCAAAAGGGGTTATTTTTGGAGGGAAATGAAGAATCTAATTCTTCACACCTTTTGGCACACCTAGATCTCTCTCTCTCCATCCATGTCTCTCACTATATCTATATATAGATGTGGACTTTTGTGATACCAAGGTGACATCACACATTCCATGAGGGGAGGGAGCGGCGGCCAAAGGGTGCTTAAGTGGCAAAAAGAATCCAAATTTCATTTAAATTTCATTTGCATCTTAATTACATTTGGAATATCATTTCAAATTAATTAAGGCGCCATCTCAAATCTCATTTGAGTCTTCCCTCCAAAAATACATTCTTCCTAATTAATCAAGTTAAACTCTTTAATTTAATTAATTATACTTTGATTTAACTCTTTAAGTCAAACTAGCTTAACTCTTTAAGCTCTATTGTTAACTTAAATTTTTAAATTAACTTGACCAGTTGATGGTCATGTTGGCACCAAATAATTAACTCCTTAGTTATTGGTCTAATTTAACTCTTTATATTAGTTGATTAATTTCACACTTAGATTAATCAAGCCAAAATTGACCTTCAAACTTGGCACCAAAATTTAATCCATTAGGATAGGGAGTTCTCTTTTCTAACCCTGAGAAAATTCTCTCCATCAATTAGGAAGCTAATTAGATTTTGTGTATGACCTTATAGGTTCTACCATTCATTGGACATGGGTTCACAACTCCTCGTGACTTTCGAATATCTTATATTCATTCTAGTTTAAAACTCCTTTTAAACTAGTTGACTCAATTCAATTAATCTCATTAACCGAAGAATACCCAATCTTTATAGTTGATGTCCAACCTTCAGCCCATGGAGCCCAACTAATTGGCCAAAATGAATATTTTGAGAACCATCATCATTCTACGTGTGCCATGCAAATGTGGTCCTTCCGTCTCCTATCTCCCAAAAGAGACCTAGGATAAGATATTTGTTAGCTTTCCATTATCTTCGATACTATATCTTTATTCTCAATGTTTGAATCCATTTGTGTGACCTCACATTTGAAAAACTCCCTTTCCAAATTATCCCTCCACTTCGCGTAAGGATTTCTTGGAATCAATCATTATAGAACATATAGGAGATATACTCGTCCTACGCAATAGCAAGGAGTTAAATTCCATTTGGGATCTCACAAACCTCTATGCCAAGTGGCTCATACCCAATCTCAACCTAAAAAACCTACTAAGTGGTCAAGGATGAGTCAAAGCATGAGGACCAAATACAAGGTCATCATAGATCCTTAGGTCAGGGGACTAATAATATACACTAGCGTAAGCATGAGAACTAGCTATTATCAACTTGCCACTTCGGCTATCCGATGGGTCTTCAATGCTTTGTTCTCTAACAATTACCCACTAACATATACCCTTATCTCATATAATTGCTCATGGAACGGAGCAATTTCCAACCCTTGGATTTATGCATTGTTAGTGTAAGCTTATCCGTATCTTAGATGCCCTGTCTCATAAAATTTTATGACTTGAAAGTTTTAAGATCACAACATGTGAGACTTATTTCATGATCACCAAATCAAATCCCACTATCTTAAGTGATCTAAGGGCTTCATCCAGATGCAAGTGAAGTATAATAAAGCATAAGATAAATATGGCCATATAAAGAATATTATTCAATCAAGATTGTTTTACAAGGTAATAGTTTGTACAAGGCCAATCTTATTGGCTTGCAAGGCACTATTCCAACACCATATTGATTTTTTTTTTTATGATTTAGTGTGCCAAAGAAATGGTGAACTTGAACTCTTTCACTATGATAACAACTTTGGGATAGAGAGGCTTCTTATTCTTGCCCTTATCTTTATTAAGATATTCCTAATGCCATTCATCTTTGAATACTTACAAGCTGAGAGTCGTCTAACTGATAACCATATATCTTCATTTAGGTCAAAGCCTTGTTGAATCTATCTTTGGTGTTGTCACCTCAAAAAATGGAACAAAACTTATTGAATGTGGAGTACACTATGAATTGTTGAATAACCTTTAGATGAATACCTAGAAAGATACATCTAAACTCAGTGTTAGCCTCTACCTTGACCATATTATAGCCTTCAAATGGCCTAGATTGCAAGCATTATCATCCTTGGTCCATAGTTTCTAAACTATTCCATGAGAAAACTTTCTCTGCTACCACTTTTAGTAGTTCCCACTCAATGCTCTTCTTGGCATTGACCATTTTGTTCATTTCTTCTATGCAAGTCTACATTAGTGCCATTTCTATTTTTGAAGCTTAAGAATCCTCTTTCTCCAAAGCCTTACATTTTACATGCCATTTATTTTAGCTAATGGTGAGAGTTTGTAGCATCAGTACAAATTGTATCCTTACCACATCACCTGAAGAAAAATAAGCAAGTATCAAAAAAATAGATTGAACGTAAGAAAATTTCTAAAAAAATCAACCATATCATACCATATTGTGGAAAGCTAAAGCTTTATAACCTTATTCAATTAGGACTCCAACATAGCCTATTGATCTTGAAGAAAAAGATAAAGTGAAAAATGCTCAAGAAACGGTTGGCCTTCAAACCTGTTTGCACTAACAAGATAGAATTAATGACACCACATTTATTGAACTATGGCTTAGTGAAGTTCAACAGTTTGAACTTCTCTGTATTAGACATCCTGAGGATATCGGCCAAGAGATTAGTGGCTTTATATGCAAGAGATTTCCTCTTCTCGAGTGTAGTCCTCTTTTGAGGAGTGCTCAATTTAAGGCCATGGCCTCAAACATTATCTTTTTCAATGGTTGGGGTTGAGTTGAGCTTGTGATCATTGGGAGTACAGTTTGAAGAAGTATGGAAATTGTAGTTGCTACCCAAGCTCTCTTTTCTTTATAGTGAGCATCTACCATATTCGCCATAGCTATAGCTATTTAGCATGCTTTAGCCATTAAAGATTGGTTTACAAAAAGTAACACAAGCTCAATTATAAACCTAATAAAAAAATAATTAATAAAGCAAAAGCAAGGCACCTACTAAGACATAAGTCGACATCAACCTTAAGATAGGTTAGTGAAAGTTCCACCAAAACCTAAACTTCCTCCTTGATTAGTTTAGTTGGCTCTAACTCTCTTATACTTAAGAGGTTTCAAAAAAAAAAGTGCCTCTCCATGTAGGAGGATCATGTCTAGGTAGATTAACCTTCTCACTCCTCCAAGCCCTTGGAATGTACAATGTTTGGTCTTTTGGAGGTCGGATAAAAAAATTCTTTTCTTTAGTCCTTCTCATAATACAAGAAAGGAGTGATTAGGAATTTTTAACAAGGGCAAGAGGTCAAATAGTAAAAGCTAGAGTTTGATGAGCTCCTTACTTCCTCAAAGTGAACTTTAAAAAAAATTACAAAAGTTGGTAAAAGAGGAAAGCTAGTTGAGGACTTTCATCAAAACCACAAAATTATACAATATTGAGAAAGCGTTTTGGAGGAGCTAAGTTGGGAATATTCCATTGTCGAAATGCAAGAGAGTAACAAACCTATGTCTCCAGGGCTAGGTCTATAGACAATATTAGAAAGACTAGCCTTCTTTACTTTCTCTAAAGGTTCAACTCTATTAACCCTTCCCCGACCTATGTCTAACTCCTCATCCTTAGAGAAATGGCTAATACACTTACTATTGCTAGAATGGTTTTCCTCCATCTCTTTTGCTCACCTCCTCGACCTCTTGGGCTCTAGATCAGTAACTTTGCTTGAATTTCTCCCACTTTTACTAAATACCCCCAACATGTTGTATTTCACCACCATGAGCCTATTGATTTCCTAACAACTACTTTTTGGGGCAAAGATAAGAAACAGAAAAAGCAAATGAAAAAATTAAAGATGAATGAAGCAAAATGAAGTATAACTTACACAAAGTTTATGTAGAAAAAGAAGTTCTAGAGATGATGCAAGAAGCCTAGCTAGAAGAGATAGCTCACCGCAAAAATTGGAGATCTTGAAGCAATCAAAAATAACAATTGGAGATCTTGCACACATGGTTTAATTTGAATTTTGACTTTCCCACCCCAATTTAAGAAAAGGTTAATGCCTTGTGTCAGTTCAAAGAATAGAGTTTAGCAAGTTATCTGTTTCTCTACTCAACTTTCAAGTTGATTCTTCAAATGCTCTACACTTGAATCAAGAAATAAGGAGACTCATGATAAGGGAGAGCTCATGCACTAGGTCAAGATTGCTTTGCATCAAACAACCTTAACCCACAACAACAAATTACTCTTTTAGTAATAAAGAATTTCATTACGTTAATGCTTAAATTCGTTACCTTAGGTCATTAGTAACAAAATTTTGGTTACCAAAGTTTCTTATGTTAAAGCCCGTCACTAAAAGTATTTGTGACGAATATTTCAGTTCATTATAAATGATTACCTTGAAGAGATGAAAAATGTCATTGCCAAAAATATGATGTTAGTAATAAAATAGTGTTAGTTACAACAAATTTTTATAGCATAACAAAATATTTAGTTACTAAAATATTGACAATTTTGTTGCATTTTATTTTTTTCGTTACCAATGCAAAATATAATAATATTATTTATTTAATTAAGTATAGTTACTAATTGTTTATGTAACAAAATATTCGGCTACAAATAGTTAAATAATATTTTACACTACAAGAAATTATCTTTTCACTAATAGAAAAGTCCATCACATATTTAATAAATTTCAACAAAAATATGATTTTGTGATGGATTTAGTCCATCAAAAATCCATTAATAAATGCTTCGTCACTGATTTCTATGACGAAAACAAAATGCATCACAAATTTAATATTGTGATGGAATTTTCAGCACAAATTAAAAAAACGTTCTATTGCAAAAGTATGTTTAAAATTATGAAATTTGTGACACATTATTCTTGTGATGGACTTTTCCATCATTGAGTTGGTCACTAAATTAAAGAATAAGTTCTTATATGCGACAAACTCAATATAAAATCCATCATTAAATTTGCCATTAAACCAACTTAAATCTCAATCCTATCACAATGTGGTGCGGCTTCCATCACAAATTACCAAAATAAATTAAATAATACATTTAGAAAAATATCACGTCATACCTTATTAATACCTAAATGCAACTTAAATAATAATACCCACAAAAATATTAAAGCTACACTAAAATCAACCACAAAATACGATGATAAAGCAAAGTTTATTTAGCCAAAAAAGAAACCAATCTACAATATCCAAAACTTGACATCCTTAACTAACAATTGATAATATCCAAGATTATTAGTACACAAGCAAATTTATTTGACAAAATATAGTCACAAAAAGGAAATACTAGCAAATTTTAGTGTTCCTTTACTATTTCCCCACCAACAAAGCTACAGGGCTTATTATTTTCTAAACAACTGCATTTTTCAAATTTTGAAATCTCACCTTTCAGAAAAAATCATAAATACCAGCTTGAACTAGGTTTGGTATTTCTCGCTTTACTGCAACCAGTTCAAACTGAACTAATGCTAAATCTGATCGAGATATGGCCAAATCAAACTGAACATCTTGCACTTTATTGGCGTAGTTCTTCTTCCCTTTGCATAACATCCTCCAACCACTTAGTTGCAACCTCAGCCATCATTCTAGCATCCTTAACCACCTTTCTAACATCCTCTGCTTCTTTCTTCAATTCATCACTTGCCAAATTTATGGTTTGTGGCTAAATTATTACCCTATGTCTTAGTGGTAGAAATAGAGAACTAAGAATTTCACTAGCATGTTAGCAAGTGCCAAACCTATATATTCAACCCTTTGATGGTTCGTCTGTGGCCTTGATCCATTTCTCATCATCAAGCTAAGGATGTTTTGATAAATCCAAACCATATTGTGCAATCATATCTTCACTAAATACTTCCTAAAAAAATAATAAAATGAAGAGAATGAATACTTATTCAAGTCAGAAAAACAAGTACATATCAAAGAAAGAAAAAGCTTAGCAAAACTTTGCCTTTAATAATTAAAACAACACAAACACAGACATACATGGGCAAATATAGTTGATTACACAATTATGTATTCTATCTGCAGTTGGCAGTTCTAGTAGTTTACATTCTAGTATGATTAATATAGAAAACTGAAGTCAACTGAAATAGATAAACAATGGAACTTCTATTTCTTACTATTGTACCAAAATAACAAATATAATTCGACTTGAGTAAGAAAATAAATAGACATAAATTTGGCTCATTTTAGTTGGCAGTGTAGGATCCTTTTTCAAAAAGTCAACTTATTAGTATCAGGAAACCTGAATAAATATTTAAAGTTCTTTAATTTGCTTGCCAAAATTTGATGAAATTCCTATAAGATACTAAAAATTAATAGCGGCTTTTCTTTGTTCCTTTAGTTACTTACAATGTCTACCAACTTCTTTATTTTCTCATTGCAAATGAATTACATCGACAACAAATACTGACTTTCTGCAGATTTCAATCTTTGTTTTCCTCATTCTTTGTGTATTTATATGTGGAAGTTTCCAAAATGACACTGCTTGTAGGAAACTTTCAAAAAATCTAGTTACAGCTGGCTTCCCTATTCTATTTATAGCTAACACTAACCTTAGCTAATTAAAGCTAACTCACTAACAATTATACTAAATAACAATTAGTTGCTAATAGAAAAGAAGCAAACATAATTAGCTAACACAATACAGCAGGTTTGAGTTAGCCCGCTAACCATCCTATCTACACATTCTCTACAGTTTGTGCCTCTGTTATGAGGTAAATTAAGCCACACATGAGAGGCTAGTTGTGAATTCAACCTCTCTTATGTTGAATCCAACCTCATAATAGTGTTATGAGGTGAATTCATTAGAATGTTCTACCTCTGTTCAAGTGATTATTTGGTAAGTTTTTGATACTCCAGTATAATTATTCTCTTTTGTAAATGTTCTATCCCTGTTCAAGTTCACAAACCCAAGTAGGTGCATAAAACCACCATTTCTTGGTTATGTACTTATCTTACAGTCCAATTCATATCAAATCACAATTTTTCCAGCACTTTTGACATCTAATTTTGATTTAATCCACTCATCAAACTCCTAATAAAATTATGAAACATGTTGTCATGACTCCAAAAATTGCAAAAAGATAAATGTCCGACCTCCATTATAGCAATGCCCCACTTTAAATTATGGAAAAATAAAAAGATTAACAAAAGTATAGGAAGTTAATTAGCCCAAGTAGAAGAAATAAAAAAACTTATATAAACATTCTTGAATCCTTCATTTACAAATTCACCCTTTTCTTTTTGTGTCTTCTAAGTGCTCGCAAAAAAGTTTCAACTAAGTAGGCTTACAACCAATAATCTACACCTGCAAGCATACAAAGATCACCAATATTACTATATTGTAAAACCCTATTTTTTTTTTTTTATTCAATACATCTTCACAATTTTGGTCAATACATACCATTGTTCTTCCATGTTCTTTCTTGCTAATAGAACCACATGTATGTTTTGAGATTGATCCATCCTTGATCGTTAAATGACTTCTCCTACCAAAATGTGACTTTTTAAGAAATCTCTCGGTGTTGAAGTAATTATCAATTAATTGGTTCCGAACTTCACTTGACATCCACCAAAGGCCCTTTCCCTTCCAATTTGGAGGATAGGTTGACTTAGCCAACTTTATAGCATTTTTCAAGCAATGTTAAGTGTAGTGCGAAAGCTAGTGAAAACCATTTTGAGCCACACTCCACGAATTATGCACTTATCATCGTAATTCCATTGAAATTGCCCTTGTTAAATAAATTATACTCATGAAAGATGACAAGTTTAATATTTCTACTATATACACATATTATTATATTTTTTAATGTTAACAAAAATATAGAGGAGATACAAAAAACTAGAACATTGCCTTAAATGCCTCCTATAGTGCATCCATTGCCTCAGACAGTATACTTTTTTGCAGTTTCCCATGGAATAATAAGTAACTCTTGATAGTGCAAGAAATTGTTCCAGCCACATTTTTATAAGGATTACTTATCAAGCTATACACAAAAAGATTCAGGTTTTAATCTTATTAAAGAAAGAAAAATAAACTCATTTCATTGCTATGAAATTCAAATTTGGAAATAAAATTGGAAACCCTGAAAAAGGCAAAACTTTAAAACAAGTAGTGAGTTATAGGGAGCAAAAACATGGCTTCTTGATTCCCACATCTCTTTGTGGGACAAGACTAGTCTCCACCCAGAATTAATGAATTTAGGATTCCACATCTTTAGAATTAATCTCTAGATAGTTTACGATACAGTTGGTTCTTGTGACATGGCACCTAGGATTTAAAAGTCAACTTAATTAGCTAATAGTTTCTAGTTGTTTTGTGGAGGATAACTTTTACTTCGAGTTCTAAAATTTCTGCCTTTTTGGAAAGATGAAAATAAGGGTTTGGAGGGGAAGATGGGAACAAAAGATTATCTATACATAAGAGAGTTGAATGTAAGATATTTGCCAATGTGAAAGCAACAGAAGCAGCTATAAAAATGTTCTGACTCCATTAGTACTATTGTAGTATATATAAATTAACCCTTCTCTTCTCTTACCATAACTTTGCTCTTCTCTCTATACATATAATCAGTATCTACATTCATCACAACTTCCACTCCCCTTCCCAAAAAAATAAAAAATAAAAAGTAAAAAATTAAATTTTACTCATGAAAAAATAAAATATTAAAAAAAAGTAGAAGTTTTTATTCTTAATATTTAGTTCATGTCACATTTCCCAAGACCTAATTTTCCTCCAAAAAAACCAAACAAAACTTCTCCAATAATTGATCTAGAGCAACAAGAACGTAAATTGACTATTTGTAGCCTTTATTCTCTTGCAAATTTCTTTCACTATTATTGAAGCATCATTTATTTTTATTTTCATTCTTTTTAAACTTATCATATCTACCAAATTTAAATTGGACTTAACATAAAGCATCCACTATTATTTTAAAAATAATTAAAATATATATTTTTAAACAAATGCCATTTTAGACATAAGAAAACTTAAAATCATCTAAATTTTCAATCCTGTAACCTAGTCTAATTATTATTTTCAAATATAATATGCATCCAAACATGATATTGTTTTTATTTTTAAAACTATAATCAAATTTTTATTTTTTGAAAATTAATTTTAAAAATAAAAATGAAACCAAACAAGCTCTTAGCTTTTCTCCTCAAACGTTTTCCTAACGGAATATGTGGGTAAGTGATGGGTAAAGAATATTCAAAGGAAAGAGTGATTGATGGACTTGAACACAAGTACAAGTGGCTTTAGCCTTGATATGTAGTCATTCTAAAAATCCACACCAAGACATCACAATTCATTACAATTGATCATTCCAAGACAAAGTCACATAGGCTTTGCTATAGTCTCAAATTATAGAAAACGTGTGTGCCTCATCATTTAGATAGAGACATTTTTCTTCCTTTTACTCATAATAAAGATGTTTGGTGTGTCTAACCAATTAAAATATACCAAATACTAATTGAATCTTTGCCTCCATTGTTATGATCCATACACCAATTGAATCTTTCAATTTATCCTCACTATAAGCTGGAATACGAGAGGACAAAGATGATAGTGGAGGCGTATTTTCAGGTAGGAAAGGAGAACAAATGCAAAGCTTCAACATATGATGCAATGCATGGAGAGAGAGAGAGAGAGAGAGAGAGAGAGAGAGAGAGAGATTTTAGAGGGAAAAGGCAAAGAATCTTATTCTTCATACCAATTGTTATATTGTTGATCCACACACCCTCTATATCTATATATAGAGGGTGAAAGGTGTGATGCAAGTTGGCATCACACCTTCCTTAAGATGGATGGCCAACTTGAAGTGCCAAGTGGCAAATTCAAATTCAAGTCCAACTTGAATTTCATGTGGATTTTAATTTCATTTGGAATCTAATTCCAAATTAATTAAGATGCTAATTCAAATGAACATTTTATTTAAATTTTTCCTCCAAAAAGTATTCTTCCCAAAAAGTAAGATTCCATCTTAGATCTCACAAACCTTTATGCTAGGCAGCTCTTACCCAATCTCTACCTGAACGGCTCAACAAGTGACCAAGGATGAGTTAAAGTATGAGGATTGAACATAAGATTACTGTGGATCCTCATGTTAGAGAACTAATAATATGCATTAGCGTAAGCTAAAAAAATTACCACTACTGACTTGCCACTCAAGCTATCTAGTGGATTCTTTAGTCCTTATTCTCTAACAAGCACCCACTAACATGCACCCATATCTCATACAGTTGCTCATGGAATGGAACAATATCCAACTCTTAGATTTATGCATCATTAGTGTAAGTCTATCCAAACCTTAGATGTCTTGTCTTGTAATATTCTATACTTGGAAGATTTAAGATCATGACTGTGTAAGACTTATTACATGATCACCACCCAGTGAACTGACCAAGTACCGTAGTCTAATATGATCTAAGGGATTCAACCAAATGATCGTGAAGTAATGAGAGCATAAGATAAAGATGGCTACATAGAGAATATCTTTCAATCAAGAATGTTTTACAATGAAGTAATTTTACAACGCCAATCTAATTGGCTTGCTGGGCACTATTCTAATAATCTTCCACTTACCTTAAAGCCAATGCCTTGTGGCCTTAATACCCATCTTCACAAGATGTCCATCAAAGACCTTTTGTGTTAGGATTTTTGTTAGTAGATCTACTATATTCTCTTCCAAGGAAACTCTCTCCACACAAATGTTTCCTCTATTAATGATCTCCTAAATCAAATAATATCACCTCAAAATATGCTTAGATGTTGATGAGATCTAGGCTTTTTAGCTTGTGCTACTGCTCTGTTGTTTTCACAAAAGACAACTACTAGCTTAGTAACGCTAGGTACTATATTCAATTCCTAAATGAAGCTTTTCATCCAAATACCTTTCTTTGCAACTTTTGAAGGTACAATGTATTCTACCTCTGAGGTAAAGTCAGCTATGGAGTTTTGTTTGGAACTCTTCCAACTCATCATGCTACCACTAAGATAAAAAATGAATCCATAAATGGATTTTAGGGCATCTATATCGGATTGAAAACTAGAATTCAAAAACCCTTCAAATTTTAATTCTCTATTGCCGTATACCAAAAATAAATCCTTAGTTTTTCTCAAGTACTTAAGGATTATTTTGATAGCCATTAAGTAACTCTCACATAGATTGGATTGGAACCTATTTGTAACACTTAGCGAGTGCACCATATTCGATCTTGTACATTAAACTGCATGTATTATGCTCTCTATGGCTAAGGCACAAGATATGTGGGACATAGACTTAGAAAGATGAATGCCATGTCCTGTGGGTAGGAATCCCTTCTAGAATTCTTTCATACTAAACCTCTTTAGTATTTTGTCAATGTACTATGTTTGGGAAAGCCCTAGCATCCTCTTAGATTTATCTCTATAAATATGTATTCATAATACATAAGATGCTTCTCCTAAATTCTTCATGAAGAATTGTGTAGATAATATACTTTAGTACACTATAACATTCCTACCTCATTCCTAATGAGAAGGCTATTATCAACATAAATCACAATAAATTATACTAAACTCCCCCTAGCCTTCTTGTACTCACATGGTTCATACATATTTTTGACAAAGTCAAATGATTTAACTGTTTTGTCAAAATGTATGTTCCAACTTTGGGATACATGTTTGAGTCCATCAATTGATCTATAAAGTTTGCAAATCTTTTGCTCACTCTCTTTGGATATGAAACCTTATAGTTGCTCTATATAGATTTCTTCAGCAACGTCGCCATTTAGGAAAATGATTTTTACATCCATTTGCTATATCTCACAGTCATAATATGCGGCTATGGCAAATGGAATCCAAATGGACTTAGGCATAGTGATTGGAGAAAAAATTTTCTTGAAATCGATACCAGGCATTTGAGTATAACTTTTTGCCACTAGTTATGCCTTAAACGTCATTACTTCTCTATCTATCACAAGATTTTGCTTATAGATCCACTTGCAACCAATGGATACTATTCTCTCCAATAGATCTACTAAAATCCATACTTTTCTTGAGTACATTAAGTCTATTTTAGATTTCATGGCTTCAAGCCAACATCCCGAATTTATGTCCAACATAGCTTTCTTATAGGTCTTCAGATCACTATCTAATTGACCCATCTCATGAAGAAATTCAAACTTTTTGGGTTGCTTCTTAATCTAATTTGACCTTCTTAGAGGTTCTGTACAAAGCTTTTGTAGCTCGCTTGTTTTCACTACTTGTGAGATTTGATGATCATCTTGAACTTCATCAAGTTCATCAACAACAACACCATTTCTATCTAATAAAAATATTTTTCCAAAAAAATGGCATTTCTCAAAATAAGCACCTTTTGTTCTAAGAGATCATAGAAATAGTAACTTATAGACTCTCTAAGGTATCCCACAAACTTGCACAAGGTAGATCTACTATCTAACTTATCTCCTACTATTCATCTTACGTAAATGAGAGATCCCCAAACCTTAAGATATTAGTAAGAGGGTCATTTGCCATGCCATATCTTATATGGTGTCTTTGGCACCGACTTTGAAAGTACTATGTTTAGTAACTTCACTGCCATTTGTAAGGCGTATCCCCAAAAAGATAGGGGCACATCGAAAAAGCTTATCATAGAACGCACCATGTCCAATAAGGTACAGTTTCTCCTCTCGGCCACTCTATTATGTTGGGGTGCGCTAGATAGAGTCCATTGAGAAAGAATCCCATTTTTCTTTAGATAATCCAAGAATTCGGTACTTAAGTATTCTCCCCCTTGATTTGATCAAAGAGCTTTAATACAATCTCTTTTACTTTTCTATTTCATTCCAATACTCTTTGAACGTTTTAAAGGCCTTGAGCTTGTACTTCATAAGATACACATGTCCATATCGATCATAGTCATCGATGAAGGTGAGGAAGTAAGATAGCCTCCTCTCCCACTAACTCTTAGTGGTCCAAAAACATTCGTATAGATAAAATCCAATAGATTTTTGGACAACTCCATCTGTCCTACAAAAGGAGCCTTGGTCATTTTTCCCTTTAAACAAGATTCGCAAGTAGAAAGGTACTCAATGCCACTAACATTTACTATTTTGAGAACTTCTAACTTGCTCATCGTATTTTTAGAGATATGCCAAAGTCTAGCATGCCATTAAATGGCATCTTCTTGGATATCTAGCTTCTTTTTTCTTGTTTGAATGTGAATTAATGATGGTTGAGAATCAAGTATGTATAGTCCATTAAATAATGTACCTTGAGCAATTAAAGAATCATTATTTAATGCCTTCAATTTTCCATTTGATATAGAAAAATTGAATCCATCATTATCAAGAATGGGAATTGAAATAATGCTCTTAACCAAGTGGGGTACATAATAAACTGGATCAAGAACAATACAAGAATTCCCCAAGTTTTACTTGATTACGCCTTAGATCATGGTGGCAACTTTTGCTCTATTTCCTAGGTGGATGATCATATCTCCTTCACGAAGACTCTTTCTTCTTTCCATCCCCTATAATGAATTACATAAATGAGAATCACATGTCGTACCAAATATCCATGAGAAAGAATTAGTTGTCAAATGCACCTTAAAGAAGTACATACCCTTCTCAAGGGTTGCAAGGTAAGCTTTTCAATTTCTCTTCTAATGACCTTTTTTCAAAATAGTGGAAATAATTAGCATCAGTCTTAGCCTTCTTCTTAACTTTCCCAAAACTCTTCTTAAGTTGCTTCCCTTTGGAAGAACTTTTCTTCCTCTTTTCTTCCTTTCTTGGGCCCCTAGGGCCTTTTGACTTAGAGACGGATGCTATCATAAAAAGTTTCTCCTTTCTCATAGTCACCTCAATGGTCACAAGTATGTTCACCAATTCATTAATCATAACCTCTTGCTTGGATATATTAAAGCTCATAATGAATTGGTCGAATGATTAAGGTAATAATTGAAAGATCAAATCCACATAAAGGTCATTATCCACAACCACATGAAGTTGTCCAAGCTTTTTGATGAGTGAAATCATCTTTATCCTACGATCATGGACACTAGACCCTTCGACTATCCTTAACCTAAAAAGCTCCTTAGATAAAGCAAATCTTTTGTGTCTTATTTATGCACCATACAACTCTTGTACATGTTTGTAAATCTCACAGGCATGTCTCATATGCTCATGAGTCTTTTTAGAGCTCATTAATCATGGACGCCAACATGAAGCATCTCATTTGTAGATCATCATCTACAAATTCATGCCTCATCGATTAGGCCATCACCAATTGTGTCCAGCAAACTTTAATCAAGAACATAATTCCTCTTTTCAGAGTTAAGAATTATTTTAAGGTTTCTTAACCAATCTTAGAAGTTAGGTGAGTTTATTGGTTTCCAAAATTCTCGCAAGTAAAGTTTTAGCCATTTGTTTGAAAATTTCCAAAATTTACAATAGGCAAAAAAGGATTATAAGCATGTGATTAAATTAGATAGTGAAAACATGTTCATGGTCTTTCAAATATGTTTTTCTCCCACTATTTTAACAAATCTTTCACCCTCAAAAAGAATTTGAGAAATCATATTTCCTAGTGAGAATCAAAACCCTAAAGACTTGCAAGTGGACCTACTACTTGTGAGACATCCACAAGCAATTAAAAAGTAAGCAACTTTTGCTAATTACATTTCATATAACTCTTGATATATTTTGCCTCACTTTTCATGTAGACCCGCAACTCATGAGACATCTACACTATTAGGTGTTAAGTTGGACCTAACAATCAAACTTTGATTTGAGATGGCCTCACATTATCCCACAACTCATGTGCCAATGTATAGGAGTTCTCAAATCAAATGTACATCTCATGCTAAGTATACAGACACAACTTTCCATTATAAGCATGACCCATGACTCATGAGACATCACCACAAATAATGGTAGCATCATCATGCCATATACTACTGGTAGAAGTCATGAATTAACTAAAACTCTTTTAATTTGTATTCACTGAGACTTAATATTTCAAAAAACACTTAGATATTCTAAGTGGAAGGTTTTTGCTTACAAAGATCTCATCATTTTTATCTTCTTATTTAAGTTCTTTATATCTTAATTATGCATATCATATATCAATAAGATATGGAAAGTGTAAATAAGCAAATACACCTAGCATGCTCCTAGGGTGGGATGACCATGAGCCTAACCAAGTGATGCACTTAGAGCTATAAGTGCATCACTTGGTTGATTTTAAGTGGATTGACTAAACTAAACTATTACATGAGTGTATCCCATACATTCATAGGTCTTCAAGCCTCCTTGGATCCTCTTTGTTCCTTACAACTTTTATAAGAGAAAGAAAACCTCACCCCTAGATTCTACTCTCATAACTTCTACGAGATAGAATAAGAGGTATGCAAGTCCCATTTAATAGAACCCATCTCAAAAACTTGAAATAAATAAAATCAATTTTAAAAGGCACATGATCATCCCCATTAATTCATCATTCATTCTACAATTAAATAAACAATAAATAACTCTTGAATTAACAAGTAATCCATAAAATTAAATGCTTATCTCATAAACAAATAATTGGTCAAGGATAACATTTATGCGATAAGTTGGAGATTATCATTGACAAGATTTTTGAAAGCATTCAAAAATGTCAAACATAATTTTAAGGACTTGCACAACAATTGTGCATTCATAACACATGATTTAACATCATTTTTAGCCACTTAAGAAGCCAAATATTGGCTCAAAACTTGCCCAACCCTCAACAAGGCGCTTCTAGCTGAGTTGGACAGGCCACTGGGTTGTGGCTCGCAGTCACGGCCCGGGTAGCTTGCACCCTTGCTGTGGAAAGCCCCTGTTTGGGGGTCAAAGGCTAGGTAAGCCTATTTTTAGCTCAACTTTTGTGTACCAAAAATTTAGAACACTTTCTAAATATTAAATCACATATGATCAACCAATTTTCAGATCTAAAACTCATTTTAAAACTAAAAATTAAGTGTTCAAATATGCTTCAAAAATTCAAGTCTAGGTGAGAATCAAATTCTCCAAAAATCTCCAACCAAACTCTAATCCAATTGGATCCAAAAATGTCCAAAACTCTTTCAGCCATATATCAACATATAACATCAACTAATGCTAAATCAACATTCAACATGAACTACTATGAATTAAAACATACTAACTACGTGAATTAACACTTAAATCACATAATAGCATGCTTTCAATTCATCAATCAATGAGCCACATACAACATCATCCAAACACTCATTATATGAACCAATTATTTGGTGATTTAGATCAATCCATCACATGAATCAATCATTCAAAAATCCAAAACATAGCATGAATTAGGCTCCAATACCACTTGAAGGCACGAGTAGCACTAGGATCCAAACATTAGAACTTCAAAAGATAAAATTAAGTAAGATACTCAAGAAACCAAGGATCTAAACATGCTATAGATCTGGATTTAGAAGGAGAAATACCTTTTGTAGCTCAAAAACAAGGAAGAAAGGGTGAACACTTTACAATTCCAGAAACTGCCAAAAATCGGCACAACAAAGAGAGAGAGACTTTTGCCTTGGTTAGGATGCTCCAAAAATTACAAAAATTTATCTGGGACACCTAAACACATTGAGGAAGAAACTATAAAAAATATGGAGCAAAAAAGCTACTAGATCTCTCCCAGAGAAATCGCCAAATAGATGCTCTGTACAAATGGATCTCCAAAACTAGTAAATCAAATGCTTGACCTCTGTTGTTATGATCCACACACCAATTGAATCTTCCAATTTCTCCTCACTATAAGCTGGAATAAGAGAGGATAAAGATGATGGAAGAGGCCAATTTTCAGTTAGGAAAGAAGAATAAATGCAAAGCTTCAACACATGATGCAATGCATGAAGAGAGAGAGAGAGATTTTGGCGGGAAAATGCAAAACACCTTACTCTTCACACCAATTGTTATATTGTTGATCCACACACCCTCTACATCTATATATAGAGGGTGGAAGGTGCGATGCAAATTGGCAACACACCTTCCTCAAGGTGGGCGGCCAACTTGATATGCCAAGGTGGCAAATTCAAATTCAAGTCCAACTTGAATTTCATGTGCATTTTAATTTCATTTGAAATCTAATTCTAAATTAATTAAGAAGCTAATTCAAATGAACATTTCATTTAAATTTTTCCTCCAAAAATTTTTCTTCCGATTAATTAAATTAAACACTTTAATTTAATTGTTTAACCTTTGAGTTAACTCTTAAACCAAACAAGTTTAACTCTTAAGCTTGACCAATTGATGGTCACCTTGGCACCAATTAATTAACTCCTTAATTATTGTTCTAATTTAACTCCTTAAATTTTTTGATTAATTTAACACTTAAATAATAAAGCCAAGATTGACCATCAAATTGAGCACCTTGAAAATTGGTCACCAAGGAGGCATTTTCTAGCACTTAGAAAATTGCTCCATCAAGTTTGGAAGTTAATTGGCTTTTGTGTGTGATCCAATAGGTTCTACTATTTATTGGGCATGGGCTCACAACTCTCTGTGACTTTAAATATCTTATATTAGCTTTAGTTTAAAACACCTTTTAAATTAATCAACTCGATTTAATCAATCTCATTAATTGAAAAGTACCAAATCTCCATGGTCAATGTCCAACCTCAAACCCATGGACCCCAACTAATTGGCTAAAATGAATGTTCTAGAGAACCATTGTAGCTTTATACATGCCATGCAAATACGGTCTTTCCATCTCCTCTCTCTCCAAAAAGGCTTAGGACAAAATATTTGTCGACTCCCTAATAGCCTTAATATTATGCCTCTACTATCAATGTTCAATTCCATTGCATGACCTCATATTTGGAAAAATTCTTTTCCAAATTGTCAAACCACTTTGTGCAAGAATTTTTGGGAATTGATCATTATAGAATGCATAGAATATGTTCCCACCCTTCACAAAGATGAAAAGTCGGATTCCATCTTAGATCTCACAAACTTCCATGTTAACCAGCTCATACCCAACTTTAATCGAATGGCTCAATAGGTGACCAAGAATGAGTTAAAGCATGAGGATCGGACACATGGTTACCATAGATCCTTAGGTCAGAGGACTAATAATAAGTACTAGCATAAGCTGGAGAACTTGCCACTCCAACTATCAAGTGGATTCTTTGGTGGGTTTTTAGTGCATTGTTCTCTAACAAGCACCCACTAACATGTATCTATATCTCATACAGTTGCACATAGAATACAATAATATCCAACTCTTGGATTTATGCATTGTTAATGCAAGTCTATTCAGATCTTAGATGTGCTATCTCGTAAGATTCTATAACTTGAAAGATTTAAGATCACAACCATATAAGATTTATTTCATGATCACCACCCAGTGAACTGACCAAGTCCTATAGTCTAATGTGATCTAAGAGCTTCATTCAAATGATCATGAAGCAATGAGAACATAAGATGAAGATGGTCGTATAAAGAATATCTTTCAATCAAGAATGTTTTAGAAGGAAGTAATTTTACAAGGCCAATCTAATTGGTTTGCTGGGCACTATTCCAACAGTATTATCGTCACTAAGGAAATCTTTGTTCTCTGCATTATCTATTTGTTAACTTTCATCTATGTCAAAATCATAAGCACTCTTAGACATCATCTTACATCTTTAAAATATTTTGAGCAATTTATGAGTTCGCCAAACACTGTCTTGATCACTACTAAAACATGAATTGCACAAATAAAAGTAGAGGGAACTAAGAAGAAACATACAATATTGTTACAACTTCAACAAACTACCCCCGCTTTGCTCATCACTAAATTTACCAAATCTTTGTTGTATTTCTCCATGGTTGCAATCACATCTCCAACAAACAAATATCCTAAAGAATAGGAAAAAAAGAAAAGAAAAGAAAATCTAACCTTAGATACATAAACAATTATATAATAATAAAAATGATAAAGATGCAGAAAAATCACATGTGGCATTTAAAGAGAAGTAAACAAGAACATGGGGCTTTACGTAGAGAAGAATTCAATTATTGTTTGGATCATAGTTTCTTGATAAAAGATTGTTGAGGCACCATGACAACGCAAACATGCTTTCTTCACCTTTATCCACTGCCTCTACTACTTTTTCTCCTTCATGTTATTTTCCTCCATGATATTTTCAGAGGTCATGTGATTTAAGATGTTGCATTTATAAAACCATCTAAGTAATTTTTATCAACCTGCAATACTAGAAGTTCCAAAATTAAAAAAAAAAGAGTAATACAATAAATAATAAAGTAAAAACACAAGGGATTTATGGTGATTTAGTGAAAGTATGCATCCATTGCCTAAGTTCTTAAGATTATTAATTAACATAGAATAATTACTTAAAGTTCCAAGTAGACATTAAGGTAGAACGGAAAATAAAACAACTTAGCTAAGAGGTCATTCCAATAAAATGAAATAAAGCATAATCAATCATAGGAATCATGCTAGATGTGACCTTAAGGATTTGAAACAAGCACTAGAAAAGATTGTAGTACAATAAACATGCCTTTTAAAAAAGTATCAATTTGATAAATATATTTATTAGGAGTGTGTGTGTATAACACATAATAAAATTTTATCATATTAAACTTTTAATCTAGACCTAAATTTTCTTACTTATGAAAAACTAATATGGAAAATTGACGACAAAAATAAGTCACATCAATTCTAGTGTTCTAACGAAGAAAGTAAGAGAACCTTCAAATTACTAAAAACTTGCAAAAGTAAAGCACACAAAAATTGGAGAAATATGATGTATCTATTGCCGGAAGTCCCAATTCTATAGATCCACAACTAAGAATTTAAATATCAAATACAAAATTATACAAGAGCATTATGATATTAGTTTAAAAATTAAACGAACTTCATTGTAAACTAACATGCAATATGAGCTGGGTGTGAAACAAACTTCACTACATGATCAGTTTAAAAATGGACCACTCCAAAATCGACGTTTTGGAACCATACCTACAATTACAATCATTCCACCATACTTGTTATTATTCCATTTTTTACTAACAATTGAATATGTAGTGTTCAATTTTGTATTGCCCCCAATGAAATAATATATCTACTCAATAGGAAGTTCTCTCTTAATAAGCATAATTGGCCTAGTATTTCAACCATTGGGTTCTTTTAAAATTTTGTGCACATTCCTAAAGGCATTCCTACCAATTGCTTGTGTTAGTAAGTCAGTAATATTTGTTTCAAGTGGATACTACCTCAAAACAAGTCCTATGAACTCTGACTACATGAACTTTACCAGAAAGGTGAAAAAAATTGCCACAAATACCAAACGGCTATTCATACTAATGTTCTATAAGTAAATCGTATATGTTTCTCCTATATATATATAGCATACCTTAAATAGAATACACTGGAGTAGGGTAATTACTTTGAATATCTATTTTGCAAGTAAGAAAATCAACCCATAAATCAGTGAAAAATCAAGAAATAGTTCATCTGACAACCTTCTATGGTTTTGAGTTCTAACTTGGCATATATTTTGTGATCTACAAACAAGATACTAAACAAAGTCATCTTAAAGATATAACAAAGTGCATCCTTCCATGTATATTCACCACTTCCAATTGTTTTGGTGAATTAGAAATAAGGATTATAGAACTCAAGAATGTTCAAAGTGCTTACTAAGGCAACAAATTAGAGAATTAAACCATGCACTGGAGTATGCTTGGAAGAATGTTACTCTTTTGAATCAAATGCTTTAGGAGACTCAGATAAATGAACTTGAGTAAAGTCATCCATTTAAACATTATTACAACTTGTTATTAAATGTCTCAAAATGTTAAAAAATTAAGATTATTGATCAAATACACATAATCAGTTGGAGTTTCATTTAATATATACCAAAATACGCATAACAAAAATCGCCAAAAATAGCTCAATTTCTAGGAAAACATGATAAGTGGCTTAATCCACCGCAAATAGCTATAAATAACTAATTAAAGTTACCTCAAATTGGTATCATTTCAGAAATTTTATGTATTTCAATCACTTTCCAATGACCTATTCTCATAACACCAAATCTGCAATACCAAAAACAATTAGAAATCAAGTGAATAAGAGAGAAAAGGAAAGGGAAAAAATACCTAGATTTGAACTGGAGTAGAAATTAAGGGGATGACAGATGCAAAGTGAAGCATAGAGAAAAAGGAAAGCGATGAAAGCAATGATTTAGCAAAAGAAATGGACTAAGATTTTGGGTTCTAATTATAGCATTGTGATATTCACTATTAAGTCAAATTAAGTGTACAAAGTCAGTAGCAGTTCCTTCCCAACTTGAATGGTTGCAAGTTCGACTCCTAGCTTATGCAAGTGCAACCTTTTTCTTTGTTAAATTTATTTTTGGATAACTTTAAATCATTGGTGGTAAATCCATCACTAATTTTATTGATTCATATTCCAATTTAAGCTCACAAGTTTGAATCCTTTGAATTGTGCAAATTATTACTTTTTTATTAATTTATAATAAAGTGATGATAAATCTCATCAACAATTTTACTAATTCTATATCAGTGATGATAAATTCCATCACTAACACTTAAGCATATAAATTTATGTTAGATTTTTGTTTAAGAAAAAAATTATTATAAAGTTCATCACAAATTCACCACAAGTATCATAACTAAAATATTTTTTCTCATTTTTATATTTGTTAGCAATCCATCACGATTATATTCTATTTGTGATGAACTTCTATCCATCACAAATTTTCCATTGATGAAGGGATGTTTTCTTGTAGTGTTAATTCAAAAATAAGCATTTCATTAATAACAAAATAGATAACAAAGAGTTTTGATGTGAGAGAGATTATAAGTTTTGTTACATTTAATACATGTAACTAAATATTTCGTTACCTTTGACATAAAAAATTATAATATTTCATTACAAACAAATAATGTATTCATAACAAATAATTAATTTATTGATTAAGAACAAATAATTATTTATTATCAATTAGTAAACAGTTTGTTACAAATAAGTAAAATTTCATTATAAATGAGTAAATTAGTTTGTTACCATTAAGAAAAGTGACAAATAAATTTCATTACCAATAAATAAAGGCTAGTGTAGCACTAGGAACCAATAATCAAACTTCAAAAACTGAAATTAACTAGGCCACACAAGCTAACAAGGATCTAAACATGCTAATAATTCAAATTTAGGAAGAAAATTACATGGATTTGCTAAAATCCAAGGAGATGATGAAGAACTCTTCTTCAATCCAGAAACTATCACACAGCCAGCATGGCAGATTCCGATCAATATTTGATCAAGCAAATGAACTCCAAATTGAGTGAAACTTGCACGAAAAGATCACCCATTCCTTTTAGGTATCTTTAGTCTAAAAATCACTCCAATCCGAATTCAAAACGTTCTCCAAAAATCACTCAAAAGAGACAGCTAGAAATTGGATCTCCAAAAAGGCAAGGTGACCTAATCGTATTGCCTCTAATGTTAAGATCCACACACCAACGCAACACTAATTCCTCTTACTATCAGCTGGAGAATAATGAGAAGAACATGCAAGGATGAAGGATAGAGTTTTGGAGGTAGGCAAAAATAAAGTGAAGCTTCAACTTATGATGCTACACTTGAAAATTAGAGGGAAATTTAGAAAGAATATAATTCACATGGAATGTGATGTCTTACATCTCATATGGCAACCCTTCTCTATATCTATATATAAAGGGACAAAAGTGTGATACCAAGGTGGCATCACACCTTCCTCAAGAAAGGGGGGGCGCCCATTTGTTTTACAAGTTGGCAAAACATGTGAATTATATGTGTGCATTTGAATGAAATGTCATCCAAATAAATTCTAATTCCACACCAAATGAACATTTCATTTGAATTTTTCTTCCAAAATTAATTCTACATATTAATTAAATTAAACTCCTTTAATTTAAATTGACTTAACTTTTAAGTCAATTAGCTTAACTCTTTAAGCTGACAATTGTTAACTTAACCTGTTAAGGTAATTGATCAATTGATAAATGTTTGGCACGAAATAATTAACTCCTTAATTATTTATCTTAATTTCACTCCTTAAATTAATTAAATCAATTTAACATTAAATTGATCAGGCCAAAATCACAATGTTTGTGTCAATCTATCAACCTCCAAAATCGGTCACGTAGGAACTTTTCTAACTCTTAGAAAACTCCCTTTCACGCCTAG
Organism: Jacaranda copaia; assembly: GCA_014898725.1. Taxonomy (NCBI): domain Eukaryota; kingdom Viridiplantae; phylum Streptophyta; class Magnoliopsida; order Lamiales; family Bignoniaceae; genus Jacaranda; species Jacaranda copaia. The sequence goes on from JACGDI010003368.1 coordinate 466,527, forward strand.
GATATGCAATTAGCTTTTATGTGTGATCCATTAGATTCTACCGTTCATTAGACCTGGGCTCACAACTATTTGTGATGACTTTGGAATATCAAATATTCACTTTAGTTTAAACTCAATCATCTCAATTCAATTAATCTCCATTAATTAAAAAATACCTAATCTTCATGGTCGATGTCCAACCTCAAGCCCATGGAGCCCAACTAATTAGATTAAATGAATACTTTTAGAGAATCATTCTAAGTTTATGCACACCATGCTAATATGGTCATTCCATTTCCTATCTCCTAAAAGATGCCTAGAACAAAATATTTGTTAGCTCCCTAATAGCCTCAATACTATGTTTCTATTTCCAATGTTTGATTCCAGTTTATAACCTCATCTTTGAAAAACTCCTTTTTCAAATTTTCATACTGCCTTACACAAGGACTCCTTAGAGTCGATCATTATAGAATATATAAGAGATGTACTTGCCCTTCACAAAGATAAGAAGTTAGATTCCATCTTGAATCTCACAAACCCCCATGTCTAAGTGGCTCATACCCAATCTCCACCTAAAAGGCCCATTACATGGTCAAGGAAAAGATAAAGCATGAAGACCTAGACACGAGGTTACCATAGAATCTCAGGTCAAAAGGCTAATTATATGCCCTAGTGTAAGCTAGAGAATTTGCTAGTATAACTATCTGGTAGATTCTCTAGGCGGATTTAGTACCTTGTTCTCTAACAAGCACCCATTAACATGCATTCATATATCATATGGGATTGCTCATGGAATGGAGCAATATCTAACTCCTGAATTTATGCATTGTTAGTGCAAGCCTATTTGAATCTTAGATGCCTTGTCTTATAAGATCCTATGACATGAAAGATTTAAGATCACAACCATGTAAAACTTATTCCATAGTCACCATCTAGTGTGTGACTAAGTTCCATAGTCTTCTGTGATCTAAGGGCTTCATCCAAATGTTAGTGAAGTAAATATAAGTATAAGATAAAAATGGCCATTTAATAAATATCATTCATTCAAGATTATATCATAAGTGAAATAGTTTATGTGCCAATCTAATTGACTTGTGGGGCACTATTCCAACAATCTCCCACTTTTCCTAAAGCCAATTCTCCATAGTAGTTTTGCTAAATTATTTTTCGAGGCAACTTTATCCACTTAGTTGTCATCTCTATTAATTGATATCATATATCAAATGATAACACATTTATTATGTTTGAATCACTAATGAGATCTTGGCTCAAGGCCTAAATTGTCTTCCAAAGACAACCATAAGCTCATGCACGCTGAGCACTAAATCCAATATTTGGATGAAGCTTTTATGCAAAACACTTTCCTTTGCAGTTTCCAAAACCATAATATATTTGACCTTAATAGTAGTCTCAGCCATGGTGTCTTGTTCAAAACTCTTCCAAATACCACCAATAAGACAAAATATAAATCTAAAATTGGATTTTAGGTTATCTACATCAAATTAGAAACCAAAATCTAAAAACTCCTCGAGTTTTAATTCTCATTGCCGTGTACCAAAAACAAGTCTTTAATTCTTCTCAAGTATTTAAAGATTGCTTTTACAAGCATCCAATGACTTTCACTAAGATTGTATTAGAAATGGCTCGTAACACTTAGAACGTGTGCCAAATCTAGTTTTATACATTGGATAGCATACAATATGCACGTCATAAGGTATGTGGGACACTCTATGTCTCTTGTTGTCAATCTTAGTGGGCCATAAACTTGGAGAGATGAATTTTATACCCCACAAGAAGGAATCCCCTATTGGATTGTTTTATACTAGACCCCTTTAGTATTTTATCAATGTACAGTGTTTGGGAAAGTCCTAGCATCTTCCACGATCTATCTCTATAGATACGTATTCCCAATATGCAAGATAGTTTTCTCAAATCTTTCATGGAGAATTGTGTAGATAACCATGCTTTAGTATACTCTAATATTTCTCTCTCATTCTCAATGAGAAGAATGTCATCAACATTAAACACAATAAACTGTATACTACTCACATTAGCTTTTTGTAGACACAAAGTTCATACACCATTTTGACAAAGCCTAACAATTTGATTATCTTATCAAAAACATATGTTCGAAGTTCAAGATGCCTGTTTGAGTCCACAAATGGATTTCTCAAGTTTGCAAATCATTTGCTCACTTTCTTTGGATGTAAAATCTTGTAGTTGCTCCATATTTATTTCTTCTTCAATGTTTTCATTGAGGAAAATGGTTTTTTCATCTATTTGTCATATCTCATAGTCATAATATATATGGCTATGGCAAGTAAAATCAAAATAGACTTAGGCCTTGCGATTGGTGCAAAGGTTTCCTCAAAATCAATACCAAGTCTTTAAGTGTAACCTTTTGCCACTAGTTGTGCCTTAAAGGTCATTACCTCTCCATCGACTCCTAGCTTTCACTTATAGATCCACTTGCAACTAATGAGAACTATTCCCTTTGGTGGATCTATCAAAGCTCATACTTTATTAGAGTATATAGAGTTTATTTTGGATCTCGTGGAGTCTAGCCAATATCTCGCATCTATGTCCAACATAGCTTTTTCATAAGTCCTTGGATCATTATCTGATTGGCTTGTCTCATGAAGGAATTCAAATGTTTTAGGTTACTTCTTGATTCGATCCAACCTTCTCATAGGTTATGTGTAAGGCTCTTTGATATGTACTTGTTTCTACCACTTGTGGAATTTTAATGATGATTTTAAACTTCACCAAGTTCAACAACAATACCTTTTCTATCTAATAGAATTTTTTTTCAAAAAAAGTGGCGTTCCTTGAAACAAAACACCTTTTTTTCAAGGGATTTTAAAAGTAATAACGCAAAGACTCTCTTAAGTATCCCACAAATCACAAACTTGCACAAGGTGGATCTATTATTCAACTTGTCTCCCACTTTCATCTCACATAAGCTAGAGACCCCCAAACCTTTAGATAATGATAACAGGAAGCTCTGAGCATCTTTAGCACTAACTTTGAAGGTATTACACTTAGTAACTTCACCACCATCAATAAGGCATATCCCCAAAAGGATATATGCACATCGAAGAAGCTCATCATGGGATGTACCATGTCCAACAAGGTACGGTTACTCTTTTTGGCTACTTCATCATGTTGGGGTATGCTAGGTGGAGTTCATTATGAGATAATCTTATTTTCCTTTAGATAATCCAAGAATTCGATACTCAAGCATTCTCTTCCTTGATCCAATCAAAGAGCTTTAATACTAAGTGCCTTTCACACTAACTCTTAGTGAGCAACATTTTTCCGTACGGATCAAATCCAAATGATTAGTGGTACACTCTAATTATCCCATAAAAGGAGCCTTGGTCTTTTTTTTTTATTTAAACAAGATTTACAAGTAGGAAGTTCCTCAACATCACTAACATTTAATTCTTTGGAAGCTTCTAACTTGTTCATCTTATTTTTAGAAATATGCCCAAGTTTGCATGCTATAAAATGGCATCTTCTTGGTTATATAATTTTGTTACTTTGTTGAAAGTGCATTAGTGATGCCAAAGAATCCAATCTATGCAATGCTTTATTAAGTGTACCATAACCACCTAAAGAACTTACTCTAGCATCTAGTATGTACAATGCTTTGTTAAGTGTACAATAAGCAACTGCAAAACTCATTCTTTAATGCCTTCAATCTCCCATTTGACATAAAAGGATCAAATCCTTCACAATCTAAAATACGAATTGAAATAATATTCTCAACAATATATGGTATATTATAACAAAGGTGCAATACAAATATGAATTTCTCTCAGTCTAACTTATTATACGCCTTTGGTTTTGGTCACAACTCTTGCTCCTTAGCTAAGTTAGTTAATCACATCTGCATTACTTAATTTTTATTCTTCTTTCTATTCTTTGTAACAACTTACAAAGATAAAAACCACATACAATATCATATATCCATGAGGAGGAATTTATCATAAAATTCACTTCAATAAAGTACATACCATTCTTAAAGGTTGCAAGGTATTCCTTGCAAAACTGCTTCCAATGGCGTGTCTTGCCAAAGTAGAAACAAGTAATATCGACTATTTTCTTTATAATCTTCTTAACTTCTTTGGATGCCTTTAATAATTGTATTCCCTTAGAAGAAGAACTTTTCTTCCTTTTACCTCAATTTTTAGCACCCTTAGGGCCCATAGATTTATAAGAGGACACAAATGTCAAAGGTTTGCCCTTGTCATGGTAGTCTCCTTCTAAATCAACTCTTTGATCAATAAAACTCAACGAAGATGTGAAGATCAAATTCTTATAGAGATCATTGTCCATCACTATGTCCAAGTTTCAAGCCTAATCATCTTTAGACCATAGATGATGGCAAATGACTTCACATCCATCCTAACTTGAAAAATCTCTTTTGACAACATGAACTTCTCACACCTCGTTTTGCTTTACAACTCTCATAAATTTTAACCAAGGTACCATTCATGTATTCTTGAAACTTTTAAAGTTTGTAGATGCCATTATAAGACTATGGAATAGGATGATCCTAAACACAATTCGTAAACTTTTTACATGTCTCTTGATCTACTATAATCCCAATGGGAATGGGAGCACCTTGATATAGGACATATATCTGCTACTAGGAACCTAGAATGATTTTTTAGGTCAAGTCAATCATGAAAGTTTGGCCTCTATTAATTTATTGATTTCTAAAATAACATCGAGTGAAATTTTAGCTATTCATGAGATTTCACAAATCCTCAAAGGTGAAAAAGAGAATATAAGCATGTGATTGAATATTGATATTGAAAACATGTTCAAAGTTTTTCAAACATGTTTTTCTCCCACTATTTTATCAAATCCTTCACCTTCTAGAAGAATTTGAAAAATCTCATTTCTCAGTGAGAATCAAGATCCCAAGGACTTACAAGTGGACCCTCGTGATCGAGTGCCATCCACAAGCAATCGAAAGGTAAGCAACTTTTGCTAATTACATCTCATGCAATTCTTAACATATTTTACCACAGTTTTCATGTATATCCACGTGGCAGTGTGCCATCTATACTACTAAGTGTTAAGTTTAACCTACTAATCAAACTTTGATTCAAGACGGCCTAACGACATCACTCGTGACTAAGTGCCAATGCGTGAAGGTTCCTAAGTCAAAGGTGCATCTTATGCTAAGTATATGCTCACAGCTTTTCTCCTAAGTATGACCCCTGTGACTGAGTGCCATCACACAAAATTAGTAGCGTCATTATGGCATACACTATTGGTAGAAGGCATGGATTAATTAAAACGCTTTTCAACTGTTATCCATTTCGACTTAATATTGAAAGTACTTAGACATTCTAAGTTGAGGGCTTTTTTTGCTTGCAAAGATCTCATCATTTTATCTTCTTATTTAGGTTTTCTATATCCTAATCATGCATCTCATACACCAATAGAATATGTAAAGAATGAATAAGTAAATACGCCTAGCATGCTCCTAGGTTTGGAATGACCATGAGCCTAACCAAGTGGTGCACTTAAAGCCATAAGTGCACCACCTAGTTGATTTTAAATAGATTAACTAAATCTAGCTATTACATGAGTGGATCTCCATACATTCATGGGTCTCCTTGGAGCTCCATGCCTCCAATGGTCTCCTTTGTTGCATGCAATATTTGCATAAAAAAGAAATCCTCCATCCTAGTGATTTTACTCCCATGACATTTACAAGGTAGAAATTAAGAGGCAAGCAAGCCCTAATTTAATACATTCACTTCAACAACTTGAAACAAATAAAATCAATATTAAAGGCTCATGATCATCCCCATTTATTCATCATCCATTCAATAATTAAATGAACAATAAATAAATCTAGAATTGGCAATTAATTTCAACAATTAAATGCTTATCTCATAAACAAATAATTAACCAAGCATAACATTTATGCACCATGAAGGAGATTAACTTTAACAAGTTTCTAAAAGCAATCAAAAATATCAAACATAGTTTTGAGAGCTTGCAGAACACTTGTGCATTCATTATATGTGATTTAAATCGGTTTTTAGTCCCAAAAGATACCAAAATCAAGCTCAAAACTCACCTAACCTAAAACTGGGCACTACTGGCCGAGGCATGTGCACAGCTGGACAACGACTCTCAATCACTGCCCTACTTGTGCATTGCCATGGCCAACAATTGCATTATTTTGCAATAAAAGATGAGTCAAGCTATGTTTAGCTCAACGTTTGCCTACCAAAAATTCAGAACAACTTCTAAACATTAAAACACACTTTATTGATGAGATTTCAGAATAAAAACTCCTTTCAAAGCTGAAATTTCAAGTCCTCAAAGATGCTTTCAAAAATAAGTTGAAGTGAGAATCAAATTCCCCAAAAATCTCCATCATTAACTCCAATCGAATTGGATCCAAAAATGACCAAAACTATTTTACTCAATCAACAACATGTTGTATCATCATATAACATTAGCTAATGCTAAATCAACATTCAACATTAGAAACTATGAATTAAAACATACTAATTACATGAATTAACACTTAAAACACATAACATGCTTTTAATTCATCAATCAAAGAGCCATACACATCATCATCCAAACACTCCAATCCATCATATGAATAGAGAATTTTGTGGTTTTGATCAACCCATTGTATGAATCAATCAATCAATCAAAAATCCAAATTATAGCATGAATTAGGCTCCGATACCACTTGAAAGCTAGTATAGCACTAGGATCCAATAATCAAAACTTCAAAAACTGAAATTTACTAGGTTACACAAGCTAACAAGGATATAAACATGCTAATGATTCATATTTAGGAAGAAAATAACATGGATTTGCTAAAATCCAAGGAGATGATGAAGAACTATTCTTCAATCCAAAAACTGTCATACAGCAAGCACAACAGATTTTGATCAATATTTGAATAGGCAAATCAACTCCGAATTGAGTGAAACTTGCACCATAATATCACTAACTCCTTTTGGTATCATTCATCCAAAAATCACTCCAATCAAAATTCGGAAAGTTCTCCAAAAATCACTCAAAAAAGACTACCATAAACTAGATCTCCAAAAAGGCAAAGCAATCCAATCTTATTACCTCTAATGTTAAGATCTGCACACCAATGCAACACTAATTCCTCTCATTATCAGCTGGAGAACATGGAGAAGAACATGCAAGGATGAAGATAGGAGGGAAATTAGAGAGAATCTAATTTACATTGAATGTGATATCTTACATCTCATATGGCTACCCCCCTTTATATCTACATATGAAGGGAGGAAAGTATTGTGTGGGACCTACTAGATTCTACCATTCATTAGACAAGGTCTCACAACTATATTTGACTGTGGCATATCAAATATTCACTTTAGTTTAAACTCAATTGACTCAATTTAATTAATTTCCATTAATTAAAGAGTACTCAATCTCTATAGTCAATGTCCGACCTCAAGCTCATGGAGTTCAACTAATTGGCCGAAATAAATGCTTTTGAAAAACCATTCTAGCTCTATGCATACTATGCAAATATGGTCCTTCTGACTCCTATCTCCCAAAAGAGACCCAGAGCAAGATATTTGTCCACTCTCTAATAGCCTCAATACTTCCCAATGTTTGATTTCGATTTATGACCTCTTCTTTGGAAAACTCCTTTTCCAAATTGTCATATTACCTTGTGCAAAGACTCATTGGAATCAATCATTATAGAATACAAAGGAGATGCACTCGCCCTTCACAAAGACAAGGAGTCAGATTCTATCTTGGATCTCACAAACCTCCATATCTAAGTAGCTCATACTCAATCTCCACCTAAAAAACCTGCTGTATGGTCAAGGAAGAGTCAAAGCATGAGGACCTAGACATAAGATTACCATGGGTCCTCAAGTTAAAGGACTAATTATACGCATTTGTGTAAACTGGAGAACTTGCCACTACCGACTTGCCACTACAGCTATCTAGTGAATTTTTCGAGTGAGTCTTCAGTGCCTTATTCCTTAACAAGCACCCACAACATGCATCTATATCTCATATGGAATTGCTCATAGAATGGTGTAATATCCAAACATTGCAACATTTATGCATTATTAATGCAAATTTATTCGGATCTTAGATGACCTATCTTATAAGATTCTATAACTTGAAAGATTTAAGATCACGACCATGTAAGATTTATTACATGATCACCACCCAATGTGTGATCAAGTCCTGTAATCTTGTCTGATCTAAAGGCTTTATCCAAATGTCAATAAAGTAAATATAAGCATAAGATGAAGATGGACATTTAATAAATATCATTCAATCAAAATTGAATCATAAGTGAAATAGTGTACATGTCAATGTAATTGGCTTGCAGGGTACTATTTCAACAATAAATTGTTTTGTAACAATATGGAGGCAATTAAATAGATTACCTCTATATGGAACAAATATAGGCGAAATTTCCCCACTTAGAGGCTATTATTTATTTCCCCATTTAGAGGCTATTATTTAAGCTTTCATTCCTTATTTTTTAGGGCTTTTAGTGAAAAAAAAAAAAAAAACCTCCAAATCCTATACCAGAGAGGGCACTAATCTATCAAATGTCTCAAAAAGATAATCATAGTAAAGTTTTGTGTCATATACCCTGCAATAATTACAACCACATATTTCTAATAACCATACACCTATAATTGTATCAACCAAATACAATCCAAAATAACTCTTGAAAATTTTAGCCAACATTTATTTCAATTCAGAGCATCCATTTCCAAAGAATGATCTTAATGTTCATCTACATTTAGTAAGCGATGATCTTAATGTTCATCTACATTTAGTAAGCAAATGAAAATTTCATTGCCAACTCGGAAAAGAATTTATATCTTTCGTACTTACCATCCAAATATTCCTAAAAAGTCAGTATCTACGAATGGTTTTATATATGAAAAATAATACAACTACTTCATTTATCCTAGTCGAAAACCTCTCAAGCTTCACTTGTTATACTCACTGCATAAATATAGGACAAACAAAAACTCAATTGTGAGATCTTGAACCTAAAGATAATAAAGCTCATCAAGTAAGTCATAATTTAGAAGCAAGCTAAATTCAAGAATATGCATAAACAAACTGTATTGACAAGCCAGCCCTTATTTTTTAAAAATAAGCTATGTTATGCTAATACATTAATAGGTTTTCATGAAAAATATACATAGGTTATCAAATATGATAAAATGAACCCTTTAAACAAGAGCAAAACAAGATTCAGTTCTATCAAATATTGCACATTTCAAAGTCTCCACTAGTTATTGTTCAATTTTTAATGCACAAAGGATCGATTTAATAAAGGAAGCACAGCTAAAATCCAAATTCATTTATTAAATTGCTTCTCCAAATGCCGATTGTCGGCATAGCTGCAACATGAGGTGCCATTGCCATTATAGGGATGAGACCTTGGAGTAAAAGGTGCTCATGTAGTACAAAATAAGTATATAAGCAAACAAAAAAAAATGTCCAACTCAGAATTCTTTTCCAACAAATGTAAAACACACACAATAAGATATGCATTACTCTAGAATTTTGAAAAGTTCAAAGGAACAGTTTAAAATCCCACACTTACTTGAATTAGCTGGTTAGCTACTTCTTGTGCTATAAGTGAAGTAAATGTTGACAATTTTTGGCAAGAAATAAATTAGACTCATCAACTAGATTTCAGCTTAGCTTCATAAAACAATTAGTGAACATACGCATAGGGTAGTCAAATGATTCTAATACTGTTCAGCTCCCCAAAGTGATTGAATCATATCTTCATGTAATTGTTGTATGCTATTTTCTTTCTTTTAGGCATTTGCTATTTTTACAAGGATGCTGCTATTCCTTTCCTCAAGCAAGACCTCTGATTCTTGTCTATGCTAAAGTCTAATTAGAAACAACAAAAAGAAAATCAAAGCAAAAACCAAAAGAAGAAAGAATAAGAACAGAAAAATGCATCTTCTTCACTCACATCAAAGAGCAAGACACTTGCCACAAATACCACGCCCTGCAAATGATTAGAATATCAGCATATGAGTGAATAAACTTGTAGCAATACCCTTAGCAATTCTAAGCTCAAAGAAATTTTAATTAACTTGTAACACCTCGATTTTTAGAATATTAGTTTAAGTTGATTAAAATTTAAATTAATTAAAGTTTAGGTAGAAACATGGGAATTGAGGGATTTTCTTGCAATTAAGAAAGAGACTTAATTGTTTAAAATTTTAAAATTTTGGGGTTTAATGCGAGACAAATAAATGCTTAAGGACTATATAAAATAAATCAGTCTGGGCCTAATTAACTGGAATTAAGAAATCTTAAGGGTCAATGTGCCAGAGTTAAAAGTTGAAGGACTCAATTGAAGTCTGGGGACCAAATTGAAGTTGGTTTAAAAGCCCAAGAGTCCAATTGAAAGTGGTGGAAAGTTTGGGGGGACAAATTGAAAGGGCTGGAAACTACTATTATATATATAGAATAAAGGATGGATTTTTGTCAAATTCTCAAAAAATGCCCAAATCTTACCCCTATGGTGAATTGCTAGAGAACCGCCGTGAAACTTGAAACTCAATTGATAGAACAATTCCTCTCATCGCTATGAACATTGAGAAACACCAGTAAAATCGTAAGGAAATTAAACCCGACAGTGGGCAGCAATAGGTAGTGGCAGTTTCACTGCTTCTAGAGACAAAAAGTAGTTGAGCCTTAGTAGGTTTTCGTTGCGAGTTCATGGGTAAGCTCGTGGTAGTGTCAATTTTAGGTTTCGATGCGTGACGGTGGCAGAATTGAGATGGGTGGTAAACAGCAGTGAAGCTAGGGTTTTAAGATAGTTTTTAGCTTAATTGAACGGCCAAACGGTGGCTGATTGAAAAATTATTTAAACAATTTTGCTCCTCGCATGAAGACGCACCAATTGGTGGTGGCGTTTTTCATTTTTGGCGGCAATGCATATGGCAAGGTTTGGGCAATTTGTTCAAATTCAAATTTTAGACTCGTCTGGACTAGTTCCGAAGTGAGATTGGATCTCGATTCTACCCAACTTGGGTAAATTTCAATAATCAAATTTTAATTCAATTAAATTGTTAAATGTAAATGGATTTTCAAATCTAGTTTAATTATAACCTAAAATAATACTGTCAGACTATAATTAAGCCCAAGTTGTGGATTAATTTTGTGATTATTATAATATTAAACTCAATTAGCCAAAGGAATATCATTAAGACTTTAAGTGAAATTTTGGTTATTTGTTGACCGATTCATCAAATTAAGAGGAATGATGGATGATTTTAAACATTCCAATGTTCCATGACACTTGAGGAAATTGTGAATGAATAGATAAATTAACTAAGGAACTTGATAAAGACATCTAAGTATGTTGAGAATGATAGTTCAGAAATCAAAATGACATTTGGTTTAGGTTAATTATTCCGAGCTTTACATTGATTAGGAAACAAGGTCATGGCCTGTTTAAACATCTAAGAATTATTAGAACTCTGTTAGAATACCCCTAAGTTTGATAGTGTCATTCATTATATTTACAGTTAAGACTCAGAGGATTGATGAAATGATAACTCGAGTTGTCTTATAACAGTTCTTGAGCTAACTAGGAAGCCAGGACTTGAGCGACCACGATTAGGAATTCCTCTACATTTATCAGATAAGGTTATACTAGCTTTTTTCGCTGGGGAAAGAACATAGATATTTGTTAATATATACTAATTGCTTGATTTTGTAATGTTTTTTGTTTGTTTTGTGCTATCCTACATTTCTTGTATTAAACTTTGATAGTCCATCTAAACCAAACTAAATTGATCTCCCTTGCTCATTGTTTTTGTATCATTTTTATTCAAAATCTTAGCACATCTAGCAACATGATATTATGTTACATTCTTAGCTATCTGCTTGAATGCGGTATATTGTTTCATACCGTTACATTTTCAATACAAATTGATCCATGACACTCTTGTATAAAGCTGACCAATTGGTTAGGTACCTCATGTCGTACTATTTTTGAGAAATCTATTCATCATCCATACTATTTTGCTTTCAATGTATTTGTCTCTATATTCTTGCACAGAATTTTAGAAGTGTCCCTTGAACAATATTTGAAAAATGTATTTTCTGAATAATATGTTCTTTTGAAATAATCTCGAAAAGTATCATTTGAATTTGGAATCTTCTGTTGATCTCACATGAACTAGATTTTGAATTTGTAATTAAACTATGGAACTTTTAGATGTTGAAACTACGATTAAATAATCCATTTTTGGCTCAATCACTATATCTTGTGGTGTTGTTGCAAGGCAATCTTGCTAACTAGCCGTTACTGATTAACAGATTCAATTGTTGGAATTATTCTATTGCATACGGTGATTGTAGTATAAAAGAAATTATGTTGATTGTTAGGACTCTTATGCTTATACATGTGATTAATAATACCCTTGGGGACACCCTTAAGGGAATATTTTGGGCCCATAGGATTGGCTGACAAGACGACTAAGACAACATTGTGCCGTTGGTAGCTGGCTACCTGCTAGGACCTGATTTGTGATCTTGACTTTGGGAGAGTCGAAGGTTGGCTATTGCTTGAAGCTTGATCGACAAGGATTGTTCCTACCAATTCCTGCTACACAAGTATGGCGAGTTAGCTGCTCGTCGAGGCAATATAAAAGGGCAAGCCATTTCATGGTCATTTATACAGAATACTAAAAGTTATAAGGGGGAAGGTCGTACCACAGTTGAATCTATAAAGATGTCCCTTGTACAGCCAATTTTATAAAATTGAACGAAAATCTAGATTTTGAATCTAAGCTTTCTACAACTTGACACATTCTTGTACACTTGATTGTTTAAAATTAATTCAGCCCAAGAGTTTTGAAATGTGAGATTTTCTATGAATTATTATGAAAATTGGTGATGTCTTATCACTGGTATGGGACAATGGTGAGATGGATCACTTTTAAATTTTGACTAAAGCCTTCTCTCAAAAGTTTTAGAAATATTTATACTTTTACTTATCTCTACTATTTGTTAAATTGTCATGACTAAACTATCTCACTGAGTCATTCACACTTATGTTGTTTTATTGTTTCTTTCATTCTCTACCCTAAATAGAATCGAGCAGTGAAAATAGATTAAACCCAACAACATATGAGGTAATAAGGGTGATAGAAGTGTCATTCAGAATTTTTCGGTTTGGAATTGAACATCCGATGGATGTTGCTGTAGAAATTAATTATTTTGGAATTTCGAGAAATGAATTTTTTTTTTTTTTTGTTATTCATAAGATTTGTGATATATAGTGAGTAGCACCTTAGGCGGAAGTAAGCACCTTCTAGGCCGGGGCATTACATAACTGCTTATTGGTAATGCTAGTTAATGCCAATGTATATTCTCCACTGCTATGATTTCTATGATTTCAAAATAGAACATGAATTATAAAGCATGAATTCTATGATTTTAGTTTGTTCTTCTATAGAAAAGCAATAATTTCGTAAAATGAGATAAAATAGGACAAAAATACTAACAAAACTTGTGCGCTTAGTTGAGCCCCTGGCCCTCAACAATCACCAAAATCGACTAGTGTCTTCAAGTGCCAAATTGATAAGTTAGTAGCCTTTTCTTCTTGCAGTAAAGCTAAAGATCAAAGAAAATATATTTACTACATTGCAATAAGAAAACCTCACACACAAACCACTAACTTAATCTCAATGCATATAAATAAGAGACCAAAAAAGTAATGAGAAAGAACATAAACAAAATGTACTAAACGAAGAAACTATACATGCAAATTTTAGATAAATGCTATAAATGATATTATTTTAGAGAGACAGCACCATCATGTTTTTAACTATGATAGGGTAAGAAACCTACTCTTCCATGTGAAAGAATGGCTATTGAGGTGTTGTAATCTTCCAAAAACTAGAATTTTTTTTCTAAGTATTCAAATTTCATTAACCATTCAAGGTATCCAGTGCTTCTGAACAATTTTCCTCTAGATGTGAAATTCTCAAGACCCTCCAATTTTGTAAGTCCCACAAAAGCTTAAAAGAATGATGTTGTATAATCATGTGTTTATCTTAAAGGTCTAATTAGTTGATGTTGGCCAGACAAATAAGTAAAATTAGCACTCATAAGAAAGGTTCAAATACTACTACAATACTAGGATATGGGGGCAATTTTTTTTGCCTCTAAATGCCTAAAAACTACCTCTAATACATGTGGAGGCAATTGGATATAAAAGCCTCCATAATTGCAATCACAAAAGATATGGAGGCAATTATATAGATTGCCTCTATACGCAACTAATGGAGGCAATTTTTTACCATTTAAGGGCCATTAGTAAAGCCTTCATTCCTTATTTTAGAAGGCCCTTAATAGAAGAAAGCCTCTAAATCATATATTTTAAAGGACATTAGTCCACCATGTGCCTCCAAATGAGAAAAATATATATAGTCATTTCCTGTAAAAATCACAATACATATATAGTAACAATAAGCTTGTAACTTTTATCAATCAATACAATCCAACCATCCGAATAACTCCTGAAAATTTCGATCAACATTTATTTCAATTTGCAACATTTATTTTCAAAAGACAATCTTAGGACATATCATATTTTGTCAACAAATGACGATTTTATTGCCAACTCAAAAAAATAAAAAATTCCTCTTTCAATGCATCATCCAAATATTCTTCACAAAAATGTATCTAAGAATAGTTCAATACATGCAAAAGATACAAATGCTTCATTTCTCTTAGCACAAACCCCTCAGTGAAGATCTTCATTCATTATACCTCCTAAAAACAATTCATGAAAACCAAAAAAGACAAAAAAAATGACATAATATTATTCAAAACCATAGAACACAAAAGGAAATATACAGGCTATATTCAACTCAAAACTCAAAAGGCAAGGATGGGATTTTAACTCACAAACTAAGTAATCAAAGAGACAACTCACCAAAGATAAAGTGAAGAAAGAATTAAATGTTAATGATTGCAAGTAAGATTAAGCAATATATCAATTCTTTCCACTAGAATTTTAGGGATAAAATGTCTTAATTGTTCGGTCTTCAAAGGTATAAGTTGGTTTATATCAGTGTAGTAATAGTACTCGGGGTCATTAGCACATATTGCAATGATCTTGTCATCTTTTTCTCCCTAGTTAGACAAAGAAATTCAATAGATCACCTCAAATCATTACAAAGAATTAGTTTCATCTTCAGTTGGTGATGGGCAATACCTGATCAATCATCGGCATCAGGCCCATGGCCCTGACTCAAAGAAAACAACCTAGAACAACCAGTTCTACAAAGGATTCACATGATTGTGATGTATACGTCAGACACTAATAGATATGTAAAATTGAAGATTATGAATATATTTTGGCTAAAGGATAAAAAGGCCTCAGTTATTCTTACATTTTGCTCTGGGGAAAGCATGTTTTTGCTTGTTTGGTTGATGCTTTTGGCCTACTTAAGTTTGGTGGGCACTAAAAATCTCTCTCATGACAATACCTTAAAAGGTAAAAGCATAATCATCCTAGCTGAACAAAGGAATATGTCCAGCTAAGGAGGAGTTTATACAGCACATGGGATGGATTTATGTCTCCTGAATGCCAACCTAATCCTCTAATCCTTCAACTAAATGTCGGGCTTAAATGGGAAGAGGTAAGAGAGCCTCTCCATAGAGACATAGATGTCATCAAAACTTGTGGAATAGGGCCTGGGATGGCATTTTCTAATTCAGTTTTGAAAAGGGACCTAATATATTTAACTGATATTTCTAGTTAACCATATCTTCTCAATCATAATTTGGTAATACTTACAAAAAATATTAATAAATTATGGCATTTGCATACTGTTAACTTGGTTTTATTTGCTGCGACCTATCAAAAGCCTCAAAGGTTCAAAACATGTTATGTTCATTAAATTTGAATCAGGGCTCATTGTTTATTTAATAGAAATTAGAAACTGATGGAAGGATTTAAAACACACCATCTATATTAGGATCTACCTATGAATTTTAAAATACATCAGCTTATGGGCTCTACTTTTATTTCCCTTCACTTCCTATCAGTTTTGTTTTTATAATATGATTAATTAATTAACATTTCACTTACACCAGATTAATGATAATTAAATGTTTAAAATATCTAACGACACCATAACTAATAATGCGTACGCATTCATACACAGGCCATATGCAGAAAACGTGTAGATTTTTTTAATTTCAAAGAAGGGTCCAGCATCAAGCAGCCGTTTTGGATTAGGTTTAAGTTTAACGTCATAAAATTATTATTTTACAACTATTCCAATCAGGCATGCAGAACATTTTAGCTTTAATATAAAGCTAAAAGGTAAGGCCCCAACAAGGAATAAGAATTTCAAAAACTGTTATTCCTTTTCTGGAGAATTTATCTCCAAACAGTGCCAAAATCCAAAAAGAAATCTACCAGACAAAATAGTTGCAGTATTCAACAAAGAGCTTCGAGGTTGGTACCTTATCACCCTCAAGCTTAATGCATTAGAAAGGTGCCTCAAAATGCATAAAGTCCTTGTGCAGCCTTGTGGATGATGCTCCTAACTTCCAAGCTAGTTTTAGAACTTGCAAAGTCGTCCATATTTCAATTAGTGAAAATATCTAAACAACGACTAATGAGATCTAACTTCTATATAGAAAAGTGCTCATCACTTAGATTAGAAGGCTTGCTATCTGCAGCAGTATTAAGAGTTCAAATTAGCAGGTTTAGACTAATATAATTTAGCTTGATTTGACATGAAAACATGCAATAGAACACTAGTACACAAGATTATAAATATCATATAAAGATAAATAATTGACAAATGAGTTGCATTAGATGATTACTCTACCATTACAATTGGGACTAAGCCACACGTTGATGAAGCACCTTTGGCAAAATAAATATGGTAAAAACACCTTCCACTCAATATTAGATTTTGAGTGATTTGTCTAAGTTTCAATTATATGCATGAAAAAAGGCCTTGTCTATCTCTCTTGATAAAATCCAAGTACATAAGGATGACAAAAACATTAATATCCTAGAGAGAAATTCAACCAAACAAATTCTCAGGCATGTAAAAATATCATGTTGACTAAAAGAAAAAAAAAACATTCAGATGCACCGTAATTTCATAGAAATGACCAAATCTTGAGGAAATATAACTAAGTTCCTTCAAAGATATAAACTAATCAAAGCAATTAGCTGAATGAATGCATCAAACACTTACACGAAATTTTGGCTAAAGCTAAATATCCTTACCTTGGTTGCGATTCTAGCTGGATTTTGCAGTGGACCAACAGATCTAATTTCAGCAAAATCCCAATTTTAATTACTTTTTGGCAAAATACAAAAATTATTAAAAGTTGAAACAGAAAATATCATATTTGGTAACAGTGAAACCACACATTGCATGTACTGTGCGTACTTTTGTGAGAGATGAGTGTTGAACAGAGGAGCAACAGACTAAAGAATACCTCTTGGCTTGAGATTTTGCTCGAATCTGCAACAATGAACACGAGGAGCTTTGAATGATTTCCTGAGATTGTTAACCATCCATTTAGAAATGGGTGAAAGTTAACGCCCTAGATTGTGCTGTTGCCATGAAAATTCTTATTTTGTGGGTTTTAAGCCCTTCCTCTAATAAATAATTTATTTGATCTTATAGAAGACTAAGGTAACATTTGGTTATGATTTATGTTTGATTATAATATGTGTTCTAGGAAAATGAATTTTAAGAGTAGAGTTGGAGAATGTAAAAGTTGTGTTGCGAAATGTGATGAATTTTAGTTTATTTTTTGTGGAATAGTTATAAATTTATTTTGGAGAATATTAATATATTCATTTATATTTTGAGGACAGGTATTTTTTATTATAACTGTTAAATCAATAATTTTTTGTTTGATTTTTAAGTAAAAATAGAATTGACTAATTTTTTTATTACAAGATAATAAAAAATAGATATGATAAATGCATATATATTGAAAATCGGGGAGTTTTGAAAATAATGAAGGATAGAAAATAATATTTTGAAAAAAATTATTTTAATATTTTGGAGGGAACATGAACGTATTTTTAATTTTGTTTCTCCAAAATAATTTTGTTTTAGAAAAATTTAACCAATCATTCTCTAAGCGTCCTTTGAGAATCCACCTTAGTCCAGTCGCTGTTTTAGGATGTGCTCCTATATATTTGCCTTTAATTATATTCTTTTGTTTGTAGTGAAAAGCGGGGGTATAAATCATAGTTTGAAGTGATTTTTCTGGGCGACTAACCTAACAGTCTAACCAATGAAGAAAAAAAGTCACAGATACAGCGGTAGTAGTGGTCTTTAGATAGTATTGTTAATAGAAGAAGTTTAGAGCTATAGATATATAAGTGTGTGTAGAAAGCCTGCAAACACTTGAAAAGATCAGTGGCATAGAAATCAAATGAAATGATATGGAGCATCTTTACTTTCATTTCCTGTTATCACACACAGTACACACACTGCCCTTTTCCAATGTAGACAGCAACATTACCCACATTATTCATTGCTTTTTAGTAATTTCCAGTTACATTTATGAGCCATGATTGTTCCAGTCATCCCTTTGAAATCTAATTATTTCTCTAAACACAAATATAATTTATTCTTCCTAAGATAAAAATTTGTCGATGTTCAATCCCATGTTTTTGTTTCAAAAACTGTAGAAAATTTTTCACTTTTCTGCACTTGTTGCAAGATGAAAATAGACCAAAGTATTTTCAGAAAATCAAAGCAAATTGGAAGAGAGTATGAGAATCAATTGGTGGAGAGTTGCACTCATCAAGAAGTCCAGGAGAGCTGTAAATAATGAACTATAGTTTGATAATTTACCAGCTTAGGGGGCTAAGAAGGACCGCAGAAGCCAAAAAACACGTAACACAGGCTCACGAATCTTTACTGTTAGCAAAAGCTGCATAATTTGGTTAGGCATTGAAAGTCATCACAGAAAAAGTCAAATGACAATCAAGTGGGTGTATCTATCTGTATCTTCTAATGAAAAAAGTACAAAACAAAATTGGCAAGTTCCTTATTTCTATCAAATCAAAATAGTTGCAGTATTCAACAAAGAGCTTCTAAGTTGGTGCCTTATCACCCTCAAGCTCAATCAAGTAGTAGAAAGCATGCTTCAAAATGCACAAAGTCCCACAAATTCAAGATCCATTGAGTTCCTAGAAACAATCCAAGCTCAAAAACAGGAAAATCAACACCCTCGATCCTTATCAAAGTATATTTTGTCATGACCACCTTAAGCAAAAACCTTGTTCCCTAAAGCAACTCAACCAAAGGAAAAACAAAAAAAATAAATATATAAATAAAAGAAGAAGAAAAGAAGAGAAAAGGATGAGAGAAGCCAATAAACTTCCTTTCGTGACACATCTTTTTTACATAATAGCACTAGTAGTATTAATCATATAAAATCAACTTCAATTTATTATACACCTAAACAAAGCTAAGGTTATGCAATATGATTCAATTCCTCAACATCATATATATTTAATTATCCAATCATGCAGTTTCCATCACATCACAAATGCTGCTGAAGTAAAAAAGTTAAGTCAAGATTTTTCACACTAATTTTGATCACATAGGACAAATATTAATAGTTAAAAAGAAGAAACATTCTTATATGCCAAAAGATATATCACTTTATAAGAGTTGATTAAGACCCACCCAAAAACACAAAGCTTTCTTCCTGCCCTTAGTACAAGGATTATTCATTTGACCTTTATTCATTAGAAAACTTTGAATTGTTGCCTTAGCCTTGGAATCACCAAGTCCATATCCCCCAAGTATAGTGGATATCAAGAAATCCCCATCATAATACTAAAGCACAAGAGGTAAATGCCAACCCAAAATATAAAGACTACTCACCCAAAATTAAAAAAAAAAAAAAAAAAAAAAAAAAAAAAAAAAAAAAAAAAAAGAATAGATAGCAATGCAGTAAAGTTGACCCCGACTGGGACTTGAGTTCTATTAGGCTAGTAAGCATAGGCAACCAATACTCTAATCCAGGAGTTCTTGAGGCATAGGCTCACCTATTTATATCCTGCCATGAATAAAAAAATAGAAAAATAAACTACAAATTCAATTTTGGTGAACTCTATGAATAAGCCAAAAAAAAAGAAAACAAAGCTAAGTGATCCATTTGCCCCAAATTCTGTTACAGTTGCCAAAGTTCCCCTTGCACCATCAGGCACCACACCGTAAAATGCAACCACATTTGGATGGTGTAGATTTGATAGAATACGAGCATCTCACCAGAAGTCTTTGCTCTTAAAAGGAATGACAACAATGAGTTTTAAAGCCTATGCACAGCATTGGTATTTGAATGTTTGAGGGCATTGGGGAGAGAGAGAGAGAGAGAGAATTCAAAAAATCTATTGTAAAAACTGCGCCTGCCAAGAGATATCTTCTGCAGGAGGAGCGCTAGCGATGCAGCTACACCACCAGCAGACACCGTAGAGTTGGCAGAAAAGCCCTGATTATCTTCATTACTGTGACAAACACTACTATTACTACCATATTGCTACTCATTGGATCCCTAATCCCCTTTCCCAGCACTAGAAGCGTGAACAGTTGAAGTACTTAGAGGATTCGGCAGCAAAACTGGAGGCGGTGGCTCGACAATTGGGGCTGCGGCGGCCCTGACGGCATCGTTTGAAGGGGGTGATAAAGCCGGGTGAGGAGAGTTCTAGAGGTAGTTGTTGAGCCAATCAGGACGTTCCTTCGCCATAATCAACAGAGATCAGTGGAGGATTCTTATGTGTTTCTATGTGTTCTGCAGTAAAGCTCTTGAGAGAGGGATGGGTTTTTCAGGGCTTCACACTTCAATTTTTGTACCGAAATAACAATCGATCGTGTGGAGAAAACCCTTAAATTCAGGGAGGAGAAGACAGCTGAATGTAAAAGAAACGTAATCTAGGGAGAAAACTTTTCTGCCCCGAAATTTTTCTTTAGTTATAAAAAGTTTGATTTGTTTTTTCAAACAATTTTTTATAACTTATAACATGATAAGAATTATTTTTTTTGTGTAATTAACTAAAATATTAATGTCTAATTTTAGATAAACTATAATGTGTTTTCTTTAATTATAAAATTGTAATTAATTATAATATAATTATTTCACGAAGATGAATTATAAATCATTATAATAGAGATAAAGTTCAAAGTCAAAGTTTGATGAAGATGAAACAAAAAGCACTTTATCATTCAAATATAAATATGAGCATAAATATTAGTTTGGCAAATGTATATTTTTCAATTGAGTTGACAAAAATAGTCTTACTTTCAAAAATAATGACAAAATAATTTTTTTCTCCATTCTTTTTCTAAATTTTTTTCTATTCAATTATTTACTCTCTCTTAACTTTTTCTTTTGATTTATTCTAAAAATTTATATATTAAAATTATTTCAAAAATTATAGTATTATTTAAAAAAGTAAATATCCTTACACTATAAAAATTTTAATAGATGTGTTAGTGTGCCAAAAATTACTAACACATTATTAAGTGTATATCCCAAAATTGTTAGTATTTCCAAAAAATAAAAATTTCTAAGTATATCTATGTTAATGTTATTCAAGTTGATTAGTTTCACATCAATTATAATCAAGTAAGTATAAGTATATAGTCAAGTTCTTCACAAGAGTAAGATTTCGCATTAGATACTTTATTATTAATTTATTTGAAAACATATGAATTTTTTTATTTATATTTTATATTAATTTAATTTTAAATAAAATAATTACTTTAATTAATATTATAACTAGCATGTGCTTGGTACTATATACCTAGAATAATTTTAATATTGAAATAAATTTATTTCAAAATTATATGTTCAATATTAAAATTATTTTCTGTGCATCACACGGGGCACATGCCAATATGATAATACCTAACATATATCCTATAGGATATAAGGTCAATTCTGAAAACATATATCAATCATTAGTTTAGATTCAGATAACACCAATTTTATCCAAATCCGGTTCATTTACAATCCTAAACCTCTCATCCAACTTGGGTCGTTAATAAATTATTGGTATATGGATTATAGGCATCATTTATATTCAACTAGTAGCGATCTCACACAGTTCCTACACGCATACAAATTCTTTTTGGGTAATCATATTATTTGTGCAAATAAAAGCATAATGTTTCTCATTTTCAATAGAAATTTAATATCATTGTTATGGAAATATTATATGTTTATCTTGTGCACATTCCAATTTAATTAGATAAGATATCAATAATGATTGTAATCATAAGAAGAATTCAATTACTGGGCACCTTACAAATTAGTCAATTCTAAGAAATTAATGAAAAACTAACTATATGGCAAAAATAACGAGAGTGTTTTAGTATATGCGTGGTAACAGAAGAAATAATGGTAGTTTTTTTTAGTATATTAGTGGTTTTAGGAAAAATAATAAGAATACTTTAAAACATTAGTGCTTGTAGAAGAAATAATGATAACAATAAAATCAATGAGTGGTTGTTTGAACATCATATTACGATTACAATCTGATTTAATTGAATATATGCAATAAGTGAAAAGGGTATATTTGGTACATTTAAAATTTGGTATCATAACTATTTTCATTATACATGAATTTTCAATTTTATCATGATATCTCTGGATTTATTCTATAGAAAATTAAAGTGTGAAATTTGTAAAATCACATCAAGTAACTTCTATTTCATAGATAAAATAGGCTTTCTTTTTGTAATAATATAAATGGATAAATAATTTGTATAGTGGTTATGGCATTCATTTATACTTAGTCAAGTTTTATTAATAATTCATTGTATTTAATTATAAATAAACTCTAAACTAACACTTTCTCTACATTATACCATATTAGGATGACTATCTTTAATTTATATTATCAATTCATGTAGTAAATGAATGTACACAGAGTTGTAACACATAAACTACTATTTAATTGGATGATTACACTGATAGAAAGAATTACGCAACGTTAATAATCATGTAGGATTTTTAATATACATGTTTAATGAACGATTATTTTAAATTTAATAAATTAAAATTTTTGAATAAATATATTTCTAGAATTTTTACACCTATACAAATTACAATATAATACAAAAAGTTTTATTTTCTAAAATAAAATTAATTAAATAGGAAAATAAATTTTTTTAAAATTCATAAATAATTTTTGTAAAATTTTTTATTTTGAGAAAAATATTATAATAATTATAATAGGGAAAGAATCAAATTCTTAACCCCTAAAATTTATGCATCCTAATTCATCTTATAATATAAGATAAAGAAAATAAATTTTGGATAAACTATTTATATATATGAGAAGTTAAAATTTGGAGGGAATAAAAATGGGGGGAATTATATTAATTCATTATATAGAACAAGTACCCAAAAAAATTGTTACCATTTCAATGGAGCCCTTACTTTTCTTTCTTTTTGCTAACATAGTGTTTCGTTAAGTTTTTTATGATTTGTATTATGTGTTTGGGAGAATGGGTTTTAGGACTAAAGTGTTGAAATAGTATCCTGCAAGCCAATAATATTGGCCTTGTAAAAGTTATTTCCTTATAAAACAATTTTGATTGAATAATATTTTTTATATGACCACTTCATCTTATACTTTATTTCACTTTACTTGCATTTGAATGAAGCCCTTAGATTACCTACAACTACAGGGCTCGGTTTGGTGACCTTGGAATAAGGCTCACACATCGTGATTTCAAATCTTTTAAGTCATAGGATCTTAAGAGATGGGGCATCTAAAATTCGAAAAAATTTGCACTGACGATACATAAATCCAGAAGTTAGATATTGCTCCATTTCATGAGCAATTATATAAGATACAAGTGCATGTTAGTGGGTGCTTGTTAAAAAATAAGGCACCAAAGATCCATCAAAAAATCCACAAATAGCTATATTGGAAAGTCGGTAGTGGCTAATTCTTCCACTTATGCTAGTGCATATTATTAGTCCTCTGGCCTAAGGATCCATGGTAACATTTTGTCCGATCTTCATGCATTGACTCTTCCTTGACCACCTAGCGGGTCTTTCAGTTGAAATTGAGTATGAACTACTTGGCATAGAGATTTGTGAGATCTAAGAAGGAATCCGACTCCTCGTTGTTGTGAAGGGCGAGTGCATCTTCTATGTATTATATAATATCGATTCCCAAAATTCCTTATGCAAGGTAGTGTGACAATTTGGAAAAGGAGTTTTCCAAAGAGGGGGTCATATAAAGGACACGAACGTTGAGATTAGAGATATAGTATCAAGGCTATTACGAAGTGAACAAATATCTTGTCCTATGACTCTTTCAAGGGATAGGAGACGAAAAGACCGTATTTGCATGGTATGCATAGAGCTATGATGGTTGTCCAGAATATTCATTTTAGCCAATTAGTTAGGCTCCATAAGCTTAAGGTTGGACATCAACCATGGAGATTGGGTACTCTTTAATTAATGAGATTAATTGAATTGAGTCGATCAGTTTAAAAGATGTTTTAAACTTAAAATAAATATAAGATATTCAAAAGTTGCAAGAAGTTGTGAGCCAATGTATAATGAATGATAAAATCTATTGGGTCACACACAAAAGCCAATAAGCTTCCTAATTGATGGAGAAAATTTTCTAAGTGTTAGAAAACCAGCTCCTAGTGGACAGATTTTATGGTACCAATTTTCAAGGTCATTTTTGGCATGATTAATTTAAGTGTTAAATTAATCAATTAATTTAAGGAGTTAAATTAGACCAATAATTAAGAAGTTAATTATTTGGTGACGACATGATTATCAATTGGTCAAAATAACTTAAAGAGTTAAGTTAGCATATTAAGCTTAAAAGTTAAGCTAGTTTGACTTAAAAATTAAATAAGAGGTTAACTAATTAAATTAAAGAGTTTAATTTAATTAATGGGAAAAATGAATTTTGGAGGAAAAATTCAAATGAAGAGTTCATTTGAGTTGGCATTTTAATTAATTTGAAATTAGATTTCAAATTAAATTAAAATGCACATGAAATTCAAATGTAATTTAAAATCCAAGCTTGCCACCTTGGGAAGCATGTGACCACCCACCACCCTTGAGGAAGGTGTGTGTAACAACAAATTTTCTTATCTAAAAAAATTAAAATTATAAAACAAGAAAAATTGTACACATAAATTCAAAATAAATCAATCAATCAACTGTGGATTCCATCTCTAATCTAATTCTCTGATTCTTGCCTCCCAAATATGATCTTTAATTTAATAAACTTCGCAAAAAATGCCTTAAACACCGTAGGTCTCCCTTAAATTTGATTTGAATAAAAATAATGCTAACTTGAGGGCTTCGCACCTTAGTTTCGAATTAAACGCTAGAAATATATAAATTTCGCAAAGAATGTCTTGAACGTCGTGAATCTTCTTGAATAAAAATAACGTCAATTTGAAGGTTTCGTACCTTGATCTCAAATCAAACACTAAAAATATATGAGTTCCACGAAGAATGCCTTGAATGTCGTGGATCTCCATGAATAAAAATAGCATCAGTTCAAGGGCTTCGCACCTTGATTTCGAATCAAATATCATAAATATATGAATTCCATGAAGAACGTCTTGAACATCATGGATCTCCTTGAATTTGGTTGAGAGAATCATTGGACTCCTTCCAAGTTTCTCTCGTTTGCTGAAATTTGTGTTGTGTGTTAAATGAGCTTTTGTTACTCCCTTTATATAGGCACTTGATGGTAGATTTCTAGATTGACTTGAATTCCTTCAACAATTATTTCTTCGATAAGATAATATAAAATATCAAGAGATAATATCAAATATCTTTGATTTGATAATATCGAACATCAAAAGATAATATCAATATTAAAATATAATATCAAATATCTTTGATTTGATTGGTCCATATGAATAAACATTCCATCTTTGACACTTGTCAATATTTGATTTGAGTATAAAATAAATATTAAATTATTAATTAAAATTAACTATTTATCTTTTAGAATTAGATTTAGTAAATTCCAAGAAATAAATAGAAATTTTAAATTAATATCTATCATATTATTTTACACGTATCATTTTTTAATTGATCAAAAATTAACATGTCTACAGTGTGATACCTAGTTGGCATCACACCATCCTCTCTCTCTATATAGATATAGAGGTGAGGATATTCAACAACACACACCATTTGTGAAGAATTAGATTCTATCACAATTCCCTCCAAAAACTTTTTGCAAGCATTACATTCATGCGTTGAAAGCTTTGTTTTCTTCTTCTTCTTCCTACCTAAAATTGGCCTCCTCCATTGCAAATCTCCTTTCTTATTCCGGCTTATAGATTGGAGATTTCGGAAGATCTAATTGGTGTGTGGATTATAACAATAGAGATAAACAAGAGAGTTTGCTTGGTTTGGAAATCTACCTGCATAGAGCCCAATTTGGCGATTTTCTCCATGGAGTTCTAAAAGGCTTTTTTATTCAAGTTTTTTATAGTGAGTTCTTCAAGGCATTGAGAAGCACCAGTAATTTTTTCAGAATTTCTGGAGGAATTTTGGTTGGAAGATTTTCACACTCTTCTAGTCACGCCAGTACCTGATAGTTTTTGAAATTGTGAGGAATTCACAAGTCACTCCTTGGATTTTGCTTTTCAAGGTAATGCTCTTTCCAAATATGAATCGCTAGCATGATTTGATCCTTGGTATACTTGTAAGCATTAGTTAATTTCATACTTTTGAAGTTTTGATAATTGGATTCTAGTGCCTTACTTGCATTCATAGAGTTGGGGAACATGATAATTGTGTTGGAAAATGTGATGATGTTTGATTATATTTTGGAGAATGGCTAAAAATTTGTTTTGGAAAGTTTTGTTATGCTTGCAATTAAAAATTTCAAGACAATTAGATATTTACACATAAAAAATTCAATTAAATAAACACACGAAAAAATAAATGACATGAAATATAAGTATAAAAATAAAAAATAAAAATAAAAAAAGGAATACATATAAAAATAAAACTATATATGCACATATACATATTAATATATAAATATATATACATACATACATACAAATTTAAATTGAACCCAGCACCCGACAATGTGGTAATTGAGCTTTCCGTTGGGCTAGGTGTGGGTGGTTTGGGATGGGGGGGGGGGTGATTTGGTTAATGTTTGTACTTTACTTAATTGTAATATTTGTTAAACCGGTTAATGGTTTGGCATGTAAATCTAAGTAGATCCAAATAAAGAATAATTTTATCTTTTACTTTTTAGATATTTAATTTTATTTTTAATTTTTTTAACTATAGTAAAGGGTGACATGGGCATATAGGGAGGTGCCAATTTTTGGAGAAAATTTTTAATTGTGATGTGATATTAATAAGTAAAATATTTTTTACACTTTAAATTAAATTAATTTATGGAGGGAATAAAATTTTGAAGGAAGAAACTTTGGGGCTAATTTGGATGGAATAAATTTTTGGAGGGAAATCAATTTTAGGTGGGACTTTATTTAATTTTGATTTAAAATTAGTAACAAAAGTATTTGTTACCATTTTCATATAACAAAATTTTGGAGGGGAAAAACTTTTAGAGGGTAAAATATTAATTTTAGTAACAAATATATTTGTTATTATAAAATTCAATTGTAACAAATTTGTCAACGTAACAAAAAGTAGAAACTTTTGTTAAAAATATGTTTTCCTAAAAGGTGGGGAAATTTGTTTGTAACAATACTTCAGTTTTCGAAATGAATTTTTTCTTTAATTACAAAAGAATAAAAATTTTGGTAATATTCATTAAAGGTAACAAATATTTTTCTTAGTTACCCAAGATGAGTGCTTTAGTAACAAATTTGCAATCTTGTTATGAAAAATCATGATTTTGTAACAAATTTTCCTTTGTTATCAAATTTTTTGTTACAAGAAGTGCAATTGGTTGTAGTGAACCTATTTTTTAAAAGGGTGACCCTGTCTCATCCAACCCCTCTCCTCAATTGTCTTCAGGTTGACTATGCTTGGTGCATATATGAGTTTTCTCTACTAGCCATATGCTTGGTGAGTCGCCCCTTTCCTAATTGGCACTCCACTATCCATATAGAAAATCCCTTTCGCTAGTGGGAAAATGGTGGTGGAAGCATTCCTATATAACTTTCTTGGCATAGCACTTAACTATTTGCCTATTTTGTGCTTCGATATGCTAGAGGGCTTGGGATTTGATCTCATCATTGTCGTCTAACTCTCGAAACATCTTTTGGAAGTATGTTGCCAAAGGCACACTGCTTTGAAACCCTTAGAGATTTCATATTAATTTCCATGGGAAGTACTGTGTCCTGCCTATAAATATGTCAGAATGGAGTCTTCCTAGTGCTAGTAAGCTTACTAGTTCCCGATGCCTAAAGGTCTTCAAAAATAACATGTTCCAAACCTATGTATTATTCTCTATCATTTTCAATTACTACTTTGAGTATTTTACTAGTTAACACAACTTATATTATACTTTAATGATATGTAATAAGAGGTTAGTTCAAAAGTTCATAGCCATAAACTTTGGCAAAGCACTAGATCTCACTTTCTATAAACATAATATCCCAATCATTATTGTAGTTTGAGGTATTTCGAACAAGACAATCAAGTGTTCTTTATGAATTAGATGGCTTAGACTTGATTAATTTTTTTTAACGGGATACCCTTTATCTATTTTGTGAAATAGTCAATGCTAGTAATAATATGAGCATATTGCTTTTGACAATGGAGTGTAATGACGCCAATCAAGTTGATAGCCTAGCATTGGAATGGCTATAGTTTCACTATCAGCCTCAACTCCTTCCTTAGTACCCCTTTGAATTGCACTGTGAAATTGGCCTTTTCGCATCGCTTGACCTGCAGAAGTCTTCTACTATCTTTTGGCCAGTATTATCCATATCATCGAATGAGCCAAAATATTTTGCAGCAACTTTAACAGGCACCACAAACTCCTTCATGAACCTCTACCATAATTTTCATAGCCTCTTCCTAACTTATGCATTATAACAACACATTGTTGCGATTCTTCTCTACAACTAATTTTCTCTTAAGATCAAGTATTGCATTGGCTTGAGGAAAAACTAGTGAGACATGGGCATCGATGGTTCTTTTAAGAAATTGAGTATCAATGTTCACCAATTTCTTGCCTTGTACATAGTCCTTTCAATTAAAAAGAATAGGCCTGCTCAAGTGCGATGGTGATCTAGTTGTGTTACTACATACCTTGCAAAATGAAATCTTATAACAAGTATAAATTATCTAATGATGAGAGAAATTGAATGTTAGGTTAGGTCATTTAGAAGATTCTATATTAGAAGTTTACAGTAGAAGTGTTAAGGGATTTTGTTATTAAGAGAGAGAATAATTAACAAAGTTATCAATTGTCTTTAGAACACACTAATCTTTGTAAACTTGTGTACTTCACATTTTAAGTAGGTTGTTGAGTGGTCCATTGACCCAGTGGCATCATTCTTAAATTTGTATGTGTGAGATTTGAGCTCAAATTTTAATGAAACATTGGTGTGCGTGCATGTATAAAAGTAAAAAAGTAGGAGTTTAATTATAATAATTAGAATTAAGCAAATAATTTTGCTTATATTTAAATTTCCATAAGAATGTATATTTTCATAGAAGTTTATTTTTTTTCTTCATGAAATATTGAGAAATGTAAAACAAATTAAGCTATTCGTACTTTTGTATGTAGTAGTTAATAATTAATAACTAAAGTTAATAAATACAGTAATTGATACTCAATCATTAATTATAGATCATAAATTATAGACATCAATAGGTATGGCAATTTAACCCACAATCCATGAGTATCATATTGCTCCAACTCGATAAGTTTGGGGATTTTAACTATTGATTAGGTATAAAGAGGGATATGTGGAATACCTACTTTGATTATAAGGAGCCAGAGACATTTATGGTATAACTCTTCTTGCACCCAAGCCCAAACCTGCCCCTATACCTGCCGGAATAGATACCCAATTGAGGATTGAAGATTAGGTATGGGGAATCTCCACCTCTATCTCTACTTTTGCTTCCATAATTCATAGATATGCATATATATATATATATATAAATTTATATTAATTTAAAATTTTATAATTTAAACTAAATAATTATTTAACTCTTAATGTTGGTATTTTATTTTATTTATCAAAATAATAACGTGTGAATTCTTTACTTAAGTCATAATAATATAATAAACATCATAGTAAGTTTCAATTTCAATTGTAATCAATAACAACAAAAACAATATACATTTTTGTAACAATGGACAATTTATAATTTTTTTTGGGTAGGATTTTGATACTTATCATGTGTAATTCTAAATCATTTATCTAAATATGTATAAACTTTAAAATTAATGCTAACTAAAATAACATAAATTTAAAGATTTAAAATTAAAAAAATATATGCATATTAGATTGCAAAGAGAATTTTTAAAAATCAAATAGAAAGAGAAATATAAACAGTAACCTTAAAGCTAGGAAAAAAACAAAATGGTGGTTAATTCAAACTTATTTAATTTAATGATGTGAAGAATTGAAGATCAAAGAGAATAATAAAATGATGGATGTACTCTTTATGATTTGAATTATATTTAATTGTATTAATTCTATTTTACTTTTGGTGACCTTAGATTGCATTTACTTTGAATGAATCTATAATTCTGAACTTTTGAATTAATTATATATTTTAAAAAATAGAATCATAAATGGGGAATGGAGAATATTAGCAAAAGTCCATGCATCCATTCGATTCAAAGGTTGTTACAAAGTTCTCCTCCCTGTTGGATGTGGAGGCGGGTATGGAGAATTTTTTAGGAAAAAGGAATGAGGGCTCTCCAATGCCATTCATAGACATCAAAATGTTTGAGAAATTGGACCAATGATCGAATTGAGGGTCTTATTTGTTACTAATTCAATAGGTTCAATCAATTTAACCACTAGTTCAACTAGTGTGACATCATGATTATATTTAATATTATATAAATATATAAAAATATTCAAAAATACAAATATATATGTATATATAAGGGAAAAATAAAATTTCCTAGTATTTATTAAACTTTCTACAAATTTTACTCCACAATAATATCCATACATCAATTTAAAATGTCAAATCATAAAGTAAGTCTTTCAAAAAACTATCCTTATAGAATTTATTACAATTTACATGAACAACAAATATCAACTCAAATAACATAAAAGTTTCAAAACATGAATTAAGACCAAGATTATAATAGGCAACAAAGTTACCATACACAAATTTTCAATTATTTTGATGCTTAGTTGAATTTGGGCTTGAAATTTGATATTTGGGGAGAAATTGAATGAGAAAATGGAAGCACAAAAAAAATAAAGAAGTTAGACATATAAAGAAAAAAAATAGAGAAATTTGGCTTCTTTACTTTATAATTTTTATTTAAAAAAATTGTTAATTGATTTAAAATAAAAATTAGTTCATTAGTTTAGCTAATTTTTTACGAGTTTAAATTTGTTTGAACTAGTTTTTCTATCAATTGCTTTTAATTATCAAATCGAATTAAAACCTTTGCCGTTCTCAATTAAACCGGTCAAATCAGTTGATCCGGTCCAATTTCTTAATCACTAGACATCAATATGTTATAGCAATAGATGAGTAGAAGTGACTTCATGGTGATTAAATGTAGAAGTATAAATGTAAAAAGAGAAAATTAAAATTCAAGAAAAGGGCAAAAATTATCATTTTCTAACCACGTTAACCATTGCATAAGGGATGTCTGGTTTCATTTTCAAAGCACATTTTTACATGTTCTACTATTCCAAAATGAATCATATAACTTTTTACACATTTTTATCCATATTTTCTTTATTTTTATTTTTATTTTCAAAACACATTCCCTAATAATATATAAGTTAATTCTCTCAATGACTTATATATTTTCTCCCTCTATTCCATTATTTCTATTTTTTTCCACCTATAATCTATCAAAACAAATATAATTATTACTTTTTCGACAACTTATCTCAATACAATTTTTTTTTCAACTCATCCTCACTAACTACTTTTCAATATTTTAAAAATAATTGAAAATGAAAATAAAACCAAACAGACCCTAAGTTGATGGGGGCAACTATAGCTTAGGGGGTTCTTTACCACAATTCTATAATGATTATTTGCCAAAATCCGAATAAGACAATGCCGAAAGTTTACCCTATGTTTGTTTAGTTTTTTTCAAATATTTTTTCAACTACAAAAAACAATAATAAACGAGCACTACATTTTTAAATTTTAACTCTCAAAATATTCTTTTTATACCCAAAATACACCCACAAGCCAAAAAACAAAAAAACAAAAAAATGAAGAAGAAGCACGCCTACTTCCACTTTTTCTAACTCTAATTTTCGCACCATTAATTCATTTCTCTCTCCCTTCACTTCATTCATTCACACACACACACATATACAAATATTAAAATTTTACTAATTAAAAAAATATTTATTTTTTTGACCATTTAATTATAAATTTAACCAAAAAAATTAGATATAGTGTGATAATTCTTTAAATAATCTAAAATATTCAATAAAATATTATTCAAATAAATTAACATAATCATCCAAAAATATTTCAAAAATAATTGTAATTTAAAAATATTATTTTATTTATTTTTGAGTAAAATATATTATTTATGAATAACTAGTTTATAATTCAATGTATTATTTACTCATTACAAAGTAAACATATTAAGCATATTACACAATCAAGTAATTTATTTAATAGTTAATATATAATTTTAATATATTTAATTGTTTATTTACTAGGTTTTATACTAATTATTACATATTCATACTAAATTTTTTATTTAATAGTGTTTATATTAATCGATACATACTTATATTAAATTATTTATTTAAATAGAAAATATGTTAATAATTATAGATTTATTAAAATATAAATAATATTTCTTTAACTCATATTTATTAGTAAATATATTAGTAATTAAATTCTTATTAAAATATTATTTAAATTAGTAAATATATTAATGATTACACCCTAATTAAAATATTATCAAATTATTTCAAATTTTACTTAATTAATTACTATTTATATGATTAATTTCAATTCAAAAAAATTATTTAAATAACTGTGCATAATAATATGTTTATCATTTTTTTTGCTTAATTATCATTAAATGAAATTTTATAATTAAATAATATTGTCTTCATTTCATAATTTTTATCCATTTCATCAAATTATTATGTCATTATAATTTTATTAATTATAAAAATTTTAAAATAAATTTAAAATTAAATTAACGACTCATCATTTCACGCATGATATATCAAATATATACACATGTACATCAATCATCCACACACACATATATATCCACATATATTTATTAAATTTAAATTTATAATTTCATTCTACAAACTCAATAGGAAAGTAGCTGATTTAACATTTATATTTGTCTCCTACAAAATAATTCCAAACAAACAATTCTATTTTTCATGTTTTCCACAAATAAAACCCAACAAACAGTGGGATCATTCCTTAATTTTAATTTTCAAAACAACTTTACTAAAAATATTTTTAGAAAATGCCCAAAACACAACCAAATAGTTCCTAAATATTTTTATTATGTTTACATTGAGGAGTTTAGTGAGGAAAAAAATATAAAAATATTAACAAAATACTTTTTCTTAGGGAATGTTTGGTTATTTTTTTGTTTGATTTTATTATGTGTTTTGAGAAAATGAATTATTGAAGAATGTAAAAGTTATTTTTTGGTATGTTGTTTATGTTTGGGGGGATATTTTTTTACTATAGTAGTTAAATTAATTTTTTTGTTGTTGAGTTTTTGGGGTAAAAATGAAATTGAGGGATTCTTTTTAATATTAGAATAATAATAAAATATATAATGTATATAATATATATTGAAAAATATGTGTTTTGAAGAAAAATGAAGATTTGTTTAATTATAATTTTTTAAAATAATATTGTTCAGAATAAATATAACCAAACAAAGCCTAGTATTTTTCAGTTAAAATTCAAAGTTGAGAGGCGTAGGGTTTCGGAGAACAAGTTTCAAGGTGGCCCTGGGGAGCCCATAAAAATTTTCAGGTATGGCCCATTGTAACATTTGGAGACCGCAGTTGGCCTCGCAAATCCTGTTACACCTTTTCTACTCTAGAACTCACTCGCTCACTCCCTCGCATCTGGCACACACAATACCCACAAGCGTCCTTTCCCCACCGAAATCAATAAGAGATGTCGTATGTACCTCCGCACCTCAGAAACTCTTCCGCCGCCGCAGCCACAACCCCAGTAAACGGTAACGGCGACCACTTCAGCGCCAAGCAGCTCAACAGCTCTTATTCTCAATTCACTTCCGCTAAAAGCAACAATAGTAATAGCAACTCAATTAATTCATGGAATGCGGGTTGTCGTAGCAATGGGAATTACGCTTCGTCGGTCCCCGACCCAATTTTTCCTCAATGGAAGCCGTCCGACCGTGTTGTCCGGCTCAAACCTGGACAGGTTCAATGATTATTTTCCCTTGTACTCTGTGAATTCTGAGCTAAGAACTGATTTTATCATAAATTATAGACATAAGATTTTGATTTTACTGAATTGATGCTTGACTTTATATTTAACGTCAATGACTTTGGTTATGTTGTTGATGGATGATCCATGCAATTTAGTTAAAGGTGATAGTCCTAAAGTAATTGACTAAGTTCCGTTATGCTGTTAGGGTCAAATGTTGAGAACTATAATGTACGTGATCTTGGTGGTGTTGTTTGAGCATTTTATACTATGTTTGGACTTCAGATTCTAGTGAGGAATCAATAATGAGTTTGCTTCTCTATGCTTGATATTTGAGGAAAAATGAGGAAAATGATTGCACAAGTGATATAAAATGGCACATTTATCATTTCATACAACAATTCCATTTCTTTTTTTCAGAAAGATCAGAAAGATCTTCTATTATCGAATTTTTTGAATTATTAGAAAGAGATTAATAAACTTGCACAAAAAAGAATGTGTATAATCTGGTGTACTTAGTTTAGCCGAGTTATGGTCAACTATTGAAGAGGTACTACCAGTTGATAGTATTCATCTGGATCAAAAAGGAGGTGGCTGTCTCTAGTTCACATATTTGAACCAGTTGCCACAGGAGGGTTGTAAGTTTTGCAAGCTAACAAGCAACATGCACAATGTTTCACAATATCAAATGCATATTTACTTTGACCAAGCAACAACCCTTTTCATCATGTTTTTTGTCTCAATTCCCAAAAAGTCATGCCTCAATTCCCAAAAAGTCATGCAAGTTCCCTAAGTTGACAGGGTAAATTGTTGACCTACGTTGAGTTATAAATGATTTGAGAACTTCAAGCCAGTCCCTTGTCACAAAATGCCATCTGCATATGACAATAAATTGATGATAACATAAGAAGACTTATGAACAAACATGGAAGTATCTGCTTGGCTATGACTGCAGCCTTTCTTTATGAGAAAAGTGTTGATCAATTAACCACGACCGAGGGGCTTGATGCAAGCCATATATTGCTCTTTGCAAAGGACAAACATGAGAAGGTTTCTGTACATCTACACAATCCATATCATTTCATAGATGAATTTTATTTTATTTTATTTTCTCACAAAGCTCTTCTATTTTTGATCCTTTTTGAAAAATTAATACTTATTGCATCAAAAGGGAAACACAATAAACTTTAGGTTTTAATATTTTTGCATTTCCTCTTAACTTCCCTCTGGCAAATCTTGGTTCCTTGGAGCAGTAGGGAATTGATTCAGAACAACTATTAAGCTTTGGGGTGTGTAATGGTAATGTTTTAGTGAGTAAGCAGTTTTATGTCCAAAATGAAGTCCTCAGATCTATAATTTGATACTATGATTTCTATTTTCAGGTTCAGGAAGTTCGTTTGAGGCTTAATGTTGATGCTACAGTTCCACCAGATTCACAAATTGCACCACCTCCTATAGAGTCCTTTACTGACATGGTAAGAAATTAGAATTAGTCGGTATTGTCAATGATATATTTTGTTTTCTCTCCTGCTCACCTGGGTTTTTCATTCTGGGGAATATGCTGCATCGTTCATGTTGATTTTTTTCTTTACAGAATTTGCATGCAAGTATCATGAAAGATATTGCATTTCATGGATATACTACACCGACGTCAATTCAGGCTCAGGCCATGCCAGTCGCTCTAAGCGGAA
This sequence comes from Jacaranda copaia, assembly GCA_014898725.1. Lineage (NCBI taxonomy): Eukaryota > Viridiplantae > Streptophyta > Magnoliopsida > Lamiales > Bignoniaceae > Jacaranda > Jacaranda copaia. The sequence goes on from JACGDI010003368.1 coordinate 502,835, forward strand.
GGGATCTTTTGGGTTGTGCAGAAACTGGTAGTGGTAAAACAGCTGCATTTACCATACCTATGATACAGGTTTCATATCTGATCCTTTTTTTAGTCTTGATTGAATTTGTTTAGTAACTGATACCCTGTAGATATGAATCTTCCTTGTTGTGGCCCTCTAATCTAATCTATAGTTTTGTTTATCTGTTGTTTGTAGCATTGCCTGGCTCAGCCTCCTATTCGACGTGGAGATGGACCTTTGGCATTAGTACTTGCACCAACTAGAGAGCTTGCTCAACAAATAGAGAAAGAAGTGAGGCCAATATTTTAAAGTATTTTAGACTAAGATTAACATTCTTAGTGATATCTATTTCTGTCCTATAAGATGTGGCATTTGAAATGAATTGTTTGAATTCTGAATGCTTATGTTTTGGTTCACTTTAATTTCTTTTCTTGTCATTGATTCATGATACTCTTGCTTATTGCGGATTAAGGGAGAAGAATAAAAGACAAAAGTAAAGCTTTTGAAATTGAAGCAAAAACCTGAGTAAGAACCCCGAGCAAGATACGAGAATAATAAAATCCAAATTGGGTTGGGAGCATCTGGGGTCCATATCGACATGGGGAGCTATGGTGGTAGCTTTTCCCCAGAGCAAAAAATCATTCACATGATTTTTATGTGATGAATGCTTAACTTGAAATCATTTTCCTGTTCCTTATTGTTGCTTGCTTGCTAAGATTTTGTTGACAGTAGCAATTTGTTGTATGTAAATCTGGATCAGCATAGGAGCTTTTCCTGACCTAACATAGCCATATTCACGTAGATCATCGACTTGGAGATAATACAAATTGTTTCATGTTAATTGGCATTTCATCTATTCTCTTACCAGGTGAAGGCCTTCAGTAGATCTTTGGACTCCTTCAAAACTGCAATTATTGTGGGTGGAACCAACATTTCTGAGCAGGTCATGATCCCATCCTTGTGAAATTTTGTTACTCTGCCACACAACTCATTTTTATTTTTTTCTTGGGTTTCTAATGCAGAACTGTAATTTTGGTTTGTTTCTTATTCTGATTTCCTTCTATTCATGAGTTCCAAGACAGAGATCTGAGCTGCGAGCAGGGGTGAATATAGTGGTTGCTACACCTGGAAGATTTATTGACCATCTACAACAAGGAAATACTTCTTTATCTAGAATATCTTTCATTGTTTTGGATGAGGCTGATAGGATGCTTGACATGGGATTTGAACCTCAGATTAGAGAGGTATTCAGGTCTTGATATTCATATAGTTATGTTTTGTCCTCTTACACCTCAAGCTTTCTAGTTTATTCTGCTCTTCCTCGAGTATGTGCTTTTTTGGCTTTTTACCTTACGTCTATGAAAACTCCAATAGTGTTTTTCATTGATATCAATCATGGTTTTGGGCTTTCATGGTTTATTAGTGTTGTAACCATTTTCACTGTTGTTATACCGTCATTGTCATCATTATCATAATCAATCTTGTGTCTGTTATTATTACTATCACTTTATTTAACTCATGCATATGCTGAACCTCAAAATAATTATTTTAATTGGTTTACTGCTGTATATTGATGCTTCAAAATATAAATAGCATCAAATATGTTTTTCAGATATCCTGTTTCTGGCCCTAATTAGCTTACTCACTTTATGGTGTCCAATGGGAAAAAAAGCAGGATTTAGTTTCTGAATCAAGAGCTCAGGCTGGTAGCTTTTAACTTAGCTTGGCACCATACATGTGAAAGCTATAGTTGAGCTGATCAAGTGCTAGTTTTTATTTCTGAAGAGAGACCAGCCTTAGAGAGGCATTGAATGAGATTGAAAAACAAATCTTTTTAGGCTTTTGCTTAAGTGGGTTCATAACCTTTACCATACCTCATTGAATTGAGCAATGTAAATCTATCTGTTGATTTGTGTTCTTATTGATAGTTATTGTTTTGTTTTTTTATGTGCTCTTTGGGATTTACTTAACTCAGGATGTCGCACCTTTAGATTTGAACCTTGTAATGCTGAACCATATTGGTTCTTTGTCGACAGGATTTTCTTCTTTTAATCATCATGTTCCAACAGTCTTGAGTTAAACAATTCAGGGGTGCCTGATTCTTTTGTTGCAGGTGATGCGAAATCTTCCTAAAAAGCATCAAACTTTGTTGTTCAGTGCTACTATGCCAGTGGAGATTGAAGAGCTAGCACAGGTTAGATCTCTGTGGAGATTAAAATCTTGATGCTGCCAGTCCTACGCTGGATATGTTTGACATTTGAGTCCTTGCTTTTAATTGAGATATTATTCTAACTTGCTGCCACATTTTGTCAAAAATTATTTGTTTTAATTAATGACATGTATATACAATTGCCTTTCTTATGCCAATTTTAGGAATATTTGACAAATCCAGTGCGGGTAAAAGTGGGAAAAGTTAGTAGCCCCACAGCAAATGTATCTCAAGTTTTGGAGAAAGTATCAGAAAATGAGAAGGTATGCTTTTCTTTGCACTCAAATGCTGAAGGATGTATTTATGCTGCCATCCAGAAATTAATCTCTTTATATTTGATTCAGATCCTTTGTTATCCTTCATTTTACTTTGTTTAGCTTTTTTCCCTTTATTTTTAATTTCTAATTTACCATTCCACTTTAGCTATGTTCCTTGTAAAAATCTAGTGATATGGGGCAATTGAGAAGTCGATCTCTTGGAAACTGGGATCTGACAGTCTTGCGGAAACATGAAGATAAGATAAAATGAGTCAATTTGTGGCAAAAGCACTGAAGGAACATGCTTACTGGAAAAATGGAAGAAAAATGATTAGAAACTTCTATGTCTGGAGACTGTAAGTTGGAACTAAGGCTGATTTGTCCGTATATTAAATAGTTCACGTCTGTGTTTTGTTAGATGAAATGGGTAGCCATTTAATGATGAAGTTATTTACTTAGAGCCTCTATCTGGAATTTAAAAAATTATGGAGAACATTGGAGAAACCCTTACGTTTAACAGAAGCCAACCTCTAATAATCAGTAAAGTGGATACATGTTAGACCACATCATGTTCCTTCAGTTGCATATGTTCCTGTTACATGGGCCATGGACTGTCCTTTTGGTGATCAATCTATTCTAAATCTTAATCCCATTTAAGGGAATATACATATGCATATACATCTGTATACACACATTATATGTATATATATGTAAGCCACCCTTTATGGTGGGGTTTCAGGTTTTCAATATAAAGATTCCTTGTTTTCTAGGGATTTGAATACGTTTGAAATCAGAACCTCCATAGCACACCTCAAAATGAGGAAAATTATGGTTTCTGATCAGACTTATATATGTCAACAAAGTCATCTCTGTATGGGCAGGGAGATGATTTCATGAAAGAGTTTTCAGGAATGTACTTGGCTTATCTTGTTCTTTGAGATATTAAAGGCTGCGCTATCCTTTTAAATCGATGAACCATATCACAAATCTGTATGACATTTGGGATACTTGTCACTGGATATTCTTGGGATTAAACACGTTGAGAGTTGTTTTTGGTATGAAGATTGACAGGGTGCTGGATATGCTTGTTGAGGTTGCTGCTCAATCTGAAAAATGCGGCCATGCATTCCCCTTGACCATTGTATTTGTGGAAAGGAAGGTACAAGAATCCATGTCTGCTTGCAAAAGAAATTATTCTTTCTATTTCACCTTTCTTCTATTGCAGCAACATTTTGCGGTCGCATAAACTCCAATTTTTAAGGTGTTGGATTATATTTCTATTTATTTTCTGATGTGATCTTGACTACATGTGCCCGTTGCTAGTTATGTTTTTCTCTGGAAATCAGGTTAGTTAGTTATTTTTTGATGATCTTTTTAATGCTTTCATATTTGCATTTTCTTGGTTGTCCTGTACTTTCCTGTGGACTTCCACAGCAACTCAGGCATAAGATGGATTGAAGACTGAATGTATAAACTTGGTTTGCTGAGCTATTAAGTTGTAACTTTCAAATAATTAATAAGAAATTATAACAAGAATATGATTTGCTGCTGGTTGCATGCAGTAAGAGCAATGTTATCAAATGTGTGGATATCTTTTCCATTTCCTATTCAGAAGTTTGCCTCTGAAATTATTCTTGGCCCTTTCTTCTATCAGCTGAATGTTCTCTTACAAGAATGCTACAAATTGTCATTCATGTGCAGTTCAGTTGGCACTTCTGTTTATTGAGTTCTATGACTACCCTCTTCACGAGTTGGAATTCAGGATTTGAAAGCCTAATTGACTAATCTCTTGATATGTTTCTTCAATTTCTGAAGTTAGTCAACTTTGTTAGTTTGATGATCATTTTCTGTCTATTGTGAAATATTCTTACTCAAACAAGAAATCCTTTAGTTTACAACTCTCCTTTATTTAGTAATTTGACCTATTGCTCTGCATCCCCGTCAGTGCATTATGAAAAATAAAAAGAATCGAACTACCTACTCATTATTTGGAGGTGAATCATAGAACACCAGAAGCCGTGGTCTTATAACACAGGTCACATCCTTCACGACATAAGATTGAAAGATCTATCTTCTTTAGAGTGGAAATGAATGTGGCCAAAATGGGGATGCTAAGTAAACTAAACCAGGGTTGTATTGATGTTTCTGTGGTTTTACTAGCATACCCTGCATAACTATTGGATAAGATTAGAATTAGATTGAATAATAATTTGATCACATTATGACTGTGTCATGTTTAGATTGTTGCAATCATTAATGCAAGCACTGATATAACATTAGCCTGTTCTTGCTTGGTATTATTAACAGTTTCCGTAATTATGTTAGGTTGTTGAAAATCAAATAAATTGTGTATTTTGTTTGTTGAAAGGAGTGGGGTTTTATGTCAATCTGTTTCTATGACCTCATCATTTGAGATAGCGTGTCTAGATATATTCCCCTTGAAACAAACCTCCTAGTCCACGTCCTCCTTTTTCTTACTGCTGTATGCTCAAAGTGTTGCATATTTCTATGATCTTTCAGAGCAGATGCGATGAAGTTGCTGAAGCCCTTATACAACAAGGTCTGCAAGCAGCTGCTCTTCATGGTGGTCGTAGTCAAAGTGAGAGAGAGACTGCTCTCCATGATTTTCGACATGGTCCTACTAGGATACTGGTATGCGTAGGACCTGTTTTTATGGTATCTGTTTGTCGTTTGTTGCAATAATTTTGACCTTGATTAGGTTTTGCATCTTATTTTGTTCTTGCAAATTTGTTCTTAGCTTTTATTGCTTATGATACAAACTGGCTTCCATCATGAGAACTAGAGCAAAGCCACTTTTTCTCTTGTAATCTATCTTCCACTCATTTGTGTTTATTACTTTTTGCTATAGGTCAGTGGGGTCATCATGAAGAAGTATTATCATGTGCTCTGGAAATGAGATATAGTTATGCATGTTCAACTATAGCCCCAGTTGTGGCTGAGCTCTATTCCCAGTTAATCTTTAGATCTAATTTTTCCAGAGCAATCGCTAATTCTTGAATCTAAGATTGGACAATCTAGAAAGAGACCTTATTGAAGGCTAAATGATGGCTTAAGCTTTTGCTACTGCCTAGCTTTATTTGCTATTCAACATTATTTGATAAGTTTTGCCTTTTCACCTTATTCTATATGTAATGAGATGAGCATTTATTCTGATGCTCCAAAATCTTCACTTTGCAGCTGCTTTCTAACATTTCAAACCATTTGTACGAGTTTCTACACTGGCCAACCTTCTATTAATTTTTGTTCTTCATTTGAAGGTTGCCACAGATGTTGCATCACGGGGATTAGATGTCACTGGGGTTGCTCATGTCATCAATCTGGATCTTCCTAAGGTAAAGCCGGCTGCACCTTGGAAGTCTCTCTGACATTTGCTGCCAACTTTTTTGGGGAATTACTGTTAATTCTGTGTCTTGATTATCTGTGGATTGGCAGTTCAGCAGTCATGGATAACCTGGTTTTTAGAAAATAGTCTACGTTACCAATTTCTTTGGTTGATTTCTTTAGCTAGATCACCTACAAAACATAATAAGTTTCCAATGCTAAAATTGAATCCTTTTGATCGGCAACTGATCTTTGGCTCTCAAATGCTTGGTTTATTGATATTTTATTTTGGATGTGTGAAATTTAGTCCATGGAAGATTATGTACACCGAATTGGACGGACTGGTCGTGCAGGATCAACAGGCCAAGCTACATCCTTCTATACTGACCGTGACATGGTATTCCCATAGTCCTCTGTCTTTTGCTTCCTTTAGTTGGTTTTTATTATTCTTTTCTGATCTTTCTTATTTGAGCATGGGGGTACAGTATCTTGTGGCTCAAATAAGGAAAGCAATTCAAGATGTTGATTCTGGTAATGCTTTAACTTTTGCAACGGGAAAGGTATGGCTTTCATCTCTTTGCATCGGCAAGTTCCTTTTCCTCTCTCTACAAGTCAGTTCCTCATAAGTTAGAATGAGAAATTCTCAACCTCAAGCAATCTGGTTCTGATAATTAGAGTGCCAGAAGAAAGGAGAGGGAAGCTTTAGCTGCTCAGAAAGAAGCAAAGGTTGCATTGTCAAAGCTCTCATTAGTGGGTTCAACAGCAATAAATGTGGAGGACAGGTACAGGCACATGATTGCCCCTGCAGGAAGCAGAAAAGAGGGTGCTGCTGATGATGCTTGGGATGATTGATAAATTTATATTAACCTATCTACCCTTTTTCTGTTGTGATAGTACACCCGAAGGCCAGGCCACACGATCATAGGTCTGTGTCATGCTTTCCTATTGTTCATTTGTTTCCTGGTGGTAAACTATCCTTTTCAATCAGTTGACAGAAAGAAAGACGGGCACTTGTTTCTCTTCTCCTTCCCATCCTTGTGCTTTGCTCGTTTGGACAAGACTGAAAAACTTGTTCAGGCTGTGATGTGGAAACTGAAATGCAAAAAGGTGCTCAAAGTAGAATTTTTGTGCACATTGATTTTCTGCTTCTGTAGTCTTTCACCTACTGATATAACCACTTGCACTGAGGATACACTGACTTCTGCCATAACTTTGTAGAAATGGAAGACTGTGCATATACAATTTGTAAATAAAGCTGTGGTTCTTTTCTTTCATTACTACTGGATTAGTTCGTGGTAGATGAATCTCAGCACAAAATTTGTCCTTCAGTTTTTATTTTGAGTGATATCTTTCCTGGTTTATTTCTGCCCTTGATAGCAATTCCACCCCCCCCCCCCCCCCCCCCAATCCCCAACAAAAACAACCAAAAAAAAAATGAAAAAGAAACCATGGTTCTATTTCCCAAAACCAGATGACTTTTTGTGCCCGTTGCTATTATAGTGCAAGAAAGGTATCGGCTGGTTATTTTGTTATGATCATGGTTGGTTAATTAACTGTTATTATATGCACCTTTTGTGGGGGTTTATCCCATATCTTGAACACTTGGAGTTGAGGGTTAACAATTAGCTCGAGTTTTATATAGCTCCTCAGCTTTTCCATCTCTACAACTAGTTTTGAAGATGTGGTTCTTGCAAGGATCCATGATAATTTGATGTTAGAGCCATCTCTTGTTGTATTAGAGCCATATATGATATATTGCTCTGCCGGTTGCAATCGTGAAGTGTTGGCGGTCTTGTTGGAATTTTAGTGTTTGTTCGTCATAGGTGCTGATGCTGGAAGTCTAGTGTTTGTTCGGGACTAGGTTGACCATGTGGAACCGACCTATGTAAGCGCTGGGACTATATAGTATGGTGGGATGAAGGATTGTCAATGAAGCAGATTTTAATATATTCGATTTGATTATTTAAAATCTTTAATTAATAAAAAGTTCAACGGATATAATCTAATTAAAAAAGTTCAAAATCTGAAATAAATGAAGTGAATATGGATATGACTCGATTCGATTTATTTATAATTCAAATTTGAATATATTTAGTATTATACATATATGGTATTATATATATACACACATAGTCCTATAGTAGTGCAAAAGTAGATATTTGGATGAAGGAAGTTATGTGTTTTTTTATATAAATTATTAGATTTTTGAGCTTATTTATATTATAATTATATCACTTTTTTTTATAACAAAAAAAGATGTGGGAAAACCAATGAGTAGGAGTTGCATGCCATAATATGACAAGAATACAATGCAAATCTCGATTTGATCAAAATGAGTTTTTTTTTTATAGAACTTTGCGTTTGTAGTTCATTAATTAAGAATTATGCATAACAATGTATTTACAATGTCAAATAAGTACTATTATCAGTAATGGAACCTAAAATGTAATGATCTAGTAAATGAATGTGATTGAATTAAATTCTACTGTTGCTTTTAAGTGATCAATAGATTTGAAAATTTATTTATTAATCTGTTGTGTATTTTTTTTAAGGATGACTATATGAATTTAGATTCTACTAAATTTTGAGAAAAATAATAAATATATGATAATTTTTGAAGTATTCATATTTGAATTTTTTTGGATATTCGATGGATATACGACATTTATTTGGATCCAAATATTGTTATACTAATTACAAATTTGATAGAACTTGGATCGGATTTGAATCTAGTATATTACTTTTAGATTCGTACTTGGATCCAGTATGATTCGATTTGAATTCTACCCGTTGATAGCCATAGTGGGATGCATGGGTATCAATTTGGGATAGAAGTTATGAGTTCCACCCAACCCACATGGTTTTGGGTTGCGTTGGGCTCAACATTTCAGAAATGGGTTTGAACAGGTTGAGCTTTACATGTGTTGTATTAAATTTGGGGTTCAAAAAGGGTTTTAAATAGGTTCAAAATTGATCCATTAAAAAAATTTAATTAATTTAATAAATTATTCCATTATGTTGTAAAATTATATATTAAATACAGTGTAGAAGGTATAATAATATTACCATATTCTTTTGAATTAATTTTTCAGAATAAATAAATTAAATTAATATTTTTGTTTCTATTGGAAACAGTTTAAGCTCAACCCAACTGACAACTCAACCCATTTTAAACCCATCCTACTTTCAACTCATTTTTCTTAACTCATATAGAACTCAACTCATATAAGCCCAAATCAAACCCAACCCAACCCACCCATTTGCCACCCATAACTGGGTTGTTATGACTCTTGCTGGTCCTTATTTATAGAACATGAGGTCTTAGTGGGAGTTTATATATGGGCATTTGATATGAGGCTTATCGATAAAGTATTTTTTTTAAAAAAAAATTTATACACACAAATGCTAGAGCTTTGGTAAGTTCAAATCTTTAACTTCACATTATATGTGTGAAATTTATATTATTAGATCAAATCATCTATAGTAGGTTTTATTAGATCAAATCATCTATAGTAGGTTTATATATATATATATATATATATATTATGTTGTGTGTTTTCTCACCTTAACAACAAGGCTTCAAGGTGTTATTCTAAAAATCACGACAATAACACTAATACAACAAGACATATCAATTGGATGCACGAATTCACTTTGGTGGTGGCAGGCAACAGTTTCAAAAGAAACTTTCTATTTTTAGATTTTGTTGTGTGTGGAATAAGATGTTGCAGGCAACAGTTTTTCTAAGATGTTGCAGGCTAAGATCTTGCATTTGAGGCCCAACTGCACTTTTAGACCCAGTTATGCCGTCGACTATTGCCTTTTCACCTATGTAGTAATCTGGATCGAGCCACTTGACCATAACCCCTAGGTTGAGTAAAGTGTCCTTGACCATATTCGATGGGAGGCTTCGGGCCGCCTATTCCCTCCAATCATTTCTTTGGTCGACCCATAGTCGACCAGAGAGGTTTATCTCGGTGCCAAATCGTATTTCTGTTGTATTTATTGCCTTAACAAGCAGTATGTCTCCGCATTAATGGTACATGCCGCCCCAATACCAACTTTGCCACCACTTTTGTTAGGAGACGCGCCCAGAGTACTATTATGTCCCAGAAAGCAGGAGGTGGTGCCATCTAAAATAGTATATGTGTGGGAGATGACCTACAACTCCCAGGCAAAGACGAAAGCCTTTTGCATTTGATAGGAGTATCTTAGACATATCATCCACCTAAAGAAGGCTATAAATATCTCGTTGTTAGCCACTTTCAAGGTATGCCATTCTTCATTGTACGCTCTTACTCTGCTACTCAATTTCCTTATTCGACTAGTATTAACTTGATCGTTGGAGTGCCTTAACTGGGGGCACTTCGACTAGTCTGACGTTTGCTAATAGTTGCAAATCTTAACCTAAGGAGATTTCATTGTTAGATTGTTCAACCACCTTAGTCAAATTAGCCCAAATACTACTCCAAATCAATAAAGCAGTTTTCAACCTCATCAATAAGATTAAAAAATTTTGGGATGTTTGACTGTTCATAATTTTTTATGATGATTAAATTATTGTATATGATTTATCCATGTCTATATTTGTCTATAACTTTCCTGATAACTATACAAGTTAAGAATTAGATTTTGATGGGACAATAGGCGAAGCAAGTGCCAAAATTATGAATGAAGAGTTGGGCTTCTAGTTGGATTCTAAAGTATTAAAAAATTAAAATATGAAAAGAGCACTGTAGTTACATTTAATTTAAACAGTCTATTGTTTAAAATGTAGAAACCAACAACAATAAAAAATCTTTAGAAACCTAGCGCAATCATCATTGCCTGCATTCGAAGACACTATATTCTCTACTATAGTTTAAGATGCAGCTCCTGCTCGGATAGGAGCCCTTTCAATCTATTGTCCTTGCTTTTTAGGAGTTAAGCTTCTCTTATAATTGACCTCTACCTATTTATAATCTGGGCATCACCTTTCGCCAACAGAATAGGCAGGACAAGTGGGGCTGTCACAGCAGATGATGATAAGAAAGAAGCTCTTCGAAGGTAGGGGTGTAAACGGATAATAAATGGATCAAATACACTATTTCTATATTTGTATCCATTTAACTTTTTGAATATTCGGATACAAATATGGATTTGACGGATATTAAAAAATGATATCCGAATTCGTATCCATCGGATATTGGGCGAATTTGGATATATCTGTATCCAATTATAATTATTTAGATTTATTTATATTTTATTAAACTTATTTGTATTCGAATTATTTTTTTATATCTATATTCAATAATAATTATTTAAATATCTATTTACAAATATCCAAATATGTAAATCTATGAAGTTATAACAAAAATATATTTTAATTAATAGAATCTATATAATTTCATTAAAAAGAAAGCAATCAAACAAATAATATAATTTTTAATTAATAATTAAATTTATAATTGATTATTAGTACTTATGCATAATAATAATGGCATTTAAGTATATTAATTATAAAGTCAATCAACAATAATTGCGTTGATTAACTTTATTCTTCATTTTTTTCTCTATATTACAATAATTTTTTAAATTTATTCTTTTTTCTTCCCAATTCTTCAATTATAATTTATATATACATATATGAATTATGAGATTTTTATTAAAAAATATATTATTTAATAAATATGCATTCGGATCGGATATTAAACGAATCGAATATACATTTACTATATCCGTATCCATTTATAATCGGATATCTACTAATCAGATACGGATAATATCCACTTTAAATGGATGCGAGTAAATTTTATATAAACGGATACGAATGCAAACGGCAAACAAATTTTTGAATATCCATTTACAGCCCTATTCGAAGGTGAAATAGATGAAAACCACACCAGTTTATGAGAGGAGCTGATAGATGAGTAGGTTCCCTTGGGAAAATTACAATTTCAGTCTTTAAATTATTGTCCATCTTGATTTAAGTCCATTCTGTTGGGGGTTAGAACATTTGATCTATTTTCTTTTGATTTTTGGCACATTTAGTCCTTTTTTTTTTTTTTTTTTTGCAATTTTGGTCATTCAGGCTAAAAATTTTAAAATTCAGCCCACAATTGTCCTAGTTTGTGCCAATTAGGCTTAATTTTTGGGTGTTTTGCGCCATTTGGCAAGCCTATACCACGTCACTCCATTTTGCTGCCACATCAACTTAAAAAAAAAGAATAACATAAAAACCTAAGAGATGTTGGACTTAAAATTAATAAAAAAGATGCTAAAAAATATTTAGAAAAATAAAAATAAAAAAATCTAAGAGATTAATGAAAAACAAAATCCACCAACAACCCTAAATTGAAGATAAGCCCTAATCCCAAAATCTCTTCCAAAATCGGGCAAATTGCTGCGGACCCCCCTATGATCGTCAAAATTGGCACAAAACCCCCATGTGAAAAAAAAATATGCAAACAACTTCCTTGTATTTTTGAAAATTATGCAACAAATACCCCAAAAAGTGTTGGTGTAATTCATGCACAGGAGTCTGCAACTGGATGCTAATTTTTATGTATAAAAAAATAATTATACCTTCACTTATAAGTTGTTGGATTTTTTAAAGATATCAACAGTCTATATCAAATCTTGTTGTAATTTTTTTGAAAAAAATATTAAAACCTATGGATAATATAATATAATACATATGTATAATATATAATTTAAATATATATTTAATTTATCTCCCCCCACCCCACCCCACGCCCATGCCCACCCACCACACTCCCTAGGGTTGTAAATGGATATTAAATGGTATGGATACAATGTATCCGTATCCATATCCATATCCGTATTCGTATTCGACAGATATTTTTTAATAACATTCAAATTTGTATCCGTCGAATATTATTTGAATTTGAATATATCCATATTTGATTATAATTATTAAGATTATCCATCTATAAATATCTGAATATCTATTTATAAATATCCAAATATCTGTTTACACATATCCAAATATCTGAATTTGTTAACTTATAATAAAATACATATTTTTTCTAATTAATTCCATTAAAAAATAATCAAATAAATAGCATAAGAAAATATGAAAAACCAACAAACAAGCAATAGAATTAGCAAACTCGAAAATCAAATAAGCATACAAATCTCCTCAAGAATCAAATAAAAACAACAATCTTTAATACATAATACAACACTCCAAAAGAAACAAAATACAAAGTTCATTTCAATATTAGAGTCCAACAAAATGAACATGCTCGAACTTTTCATTTGTTTAACACTGCAAAACATAATAAACAAAATATTGATGGTAAAGTTTAAGAGATCTTCTATTAAGAGGGTGGAAAAAAACACTTTATAAGAATTTACAATATACTTTATAAATAATGTCAAAAAATAAAAAAAATAAATAGAAAGTATACTAAAAGCAACCATTGAAGCATCAAAATAATTGGCACCACATACTCCAAAAAAAATAAAAAAAACAAACATATCAGAATATTTACCAATATATAATCAAAAAGCATAATCCATATAATTATAACTTAATTAAAGTATTGACAACATAATTCATAATCATAATTCACATAATTATAACTTTAATCCTAAAATAATTTATCTTTTACAATGTCCAAAAGCACAAAATTTTAAACTTGAAAAATTAAATAAAATATCAATATACTTTATTAATTACAGAAAAAATAAAAAAAGGGGGTGAGAGGCTAGCAGCTGCATGTGCACAATTGAAACACAAAAACAAGACATTTAGCACCAATGTGCATGTGCAGAATAGAAACAGAGATTCAAAATCAGCTTGACTATCTAGTATCTACCAATAAATGATCAAGAGAGACATGCCAACTGCCGGGACAATTTACACAATTTAAAGATGCAGAAGTGTAATCAAAGGTTATCAAAGCGATCTTTGAAAATACAATAAGTTGAAAGCATCTAACACAAATTTCATTATTTGTGCGTACAAGCAGAAACATTGGGATTATCGCTATCATATAAAAAACTGCAAAATTATTTGGTGCCCTCAGCAAAATCCTCAAGATATTGATAACTAGGTAATGAGAGAGCAGACCAGAAGTTTTCTCACCTACTCAATTAGTAGGACAACCACATAATTAATGGAGTTCATATAGAGCATTACAGAACCTCTTATCAAGTATTCAGCCTTAACACTTAAGAGACTTTCTTTTCATGAACTTATGTATCATCCGCACGGTTCATAGACCAAAAACAAACAAATTTGCAATGTCATGTTATGTCTCAAAATTCAGCAGAATAAAAGTACAACAGAAAAATTGGAAAAGCCTAGGAAGACGACAATTGATCAATAAACATTGCAAGTAGCTGGTCTCGTGAGGCCAGCTGCTGCTGGCCACTGAGGCTGTTGGCCTCCTGGCAAGAGCCAGCAAATCTACTGGCTCTCATGATGGTGGCGAGATGCTCGTCGTGGATGAAGGTAAGAGTAGTGCCAGGATCTAACAATTAAAACATCAAAAGCTAACATTAACTAGGCTAATCAAGCTAACAAGGATCTAAACATGCTCGTGATTCAGATTTAAGGCAGAGAATTACTTTGATTAGCTTAATTCCAAGGATAAAATGAAGAACTTTTATTCAATCCAAAATCTGCCAAGCAGCTGAAAGCATGTAAGGCACTAGGACCTAATTATGAAAACTTCAAAAGCATGAAATTAACTAGTTCTTTCAAGCCTAAAAAGGATCGAATCATGCTAGGGATTAAGATTTGATGAGAGCATTACCTTGAAAATCAAAATCCAAGGAGAGACTTGTGAACTTTTCACAATTCCAGAAACTGTCTGCTACTGGCGCAGTTGGAAGAGTGTGAAAATTGCTCAACCAAAACTCCAAAAATTTCAAAAAAATTATTGGATCTTCTCAACACCTTTAAAAACTCTCTGTTAGAATTTTGGATTAAAAAGCCTTCTGAAACTCCCCAGAGAAAATAGCAAAATCGAACTCTGTGCAGGTGGATCTCCAAAATCTAGCAAGTCAAGTGCCTTGCCTCTATTGTTATGATCCACACATCAATTAGATCTTCCAAGATCTCTGATCTATAAGTTGGAGAAAAACTAGAGATTCAACAATGGTGGGGGCTGATTTTAGGTTGGAGGGAGGAAGAAGAGAGCAAAGCTTTCATCACATGAATGCAATGCTTGCAAGATGGTTTTGGAGGAAATTTTGCAAAGAATCTAATTCTTCATAGCAATTGTGATAGTGGCCAGCCATCTCTCTCTATATCTATGCATAGATGCTGAAAATGTGTGATGCCAAGGTGGTATCACACAATGCATGAGGGGGAGGGGGGGTGGCCAAGTGGGGTTGCCAAGGTGACAAATTAAATTCAAATCTCATTTGAATTTCATGTGCATTTTAATTGCATTTGGAATCTAATTCCAAATTAATTAAGATGCTAATTCAAACAAACTCTTCATTTGAATTTGTTCTCCAAAATTCATTCTTCCCAATTAATCAAATTAAACCCTTTAATTTAATTAATTATCCTTTGATTTAACTCTTTAAGTTAAACTAGCTTAACTCTTTAAGCTTATTTTGTTAACTTAACTCTTAAGTTAACTTGACCAATTGATGGTCATCTTGGCACCAAATAATTAACTCCTTAATTATTGGTCTAATTTGACTTCTTAAATTAGTTGATTAATTTAACACTTAAATTAATCAAGCTAAAATTGACCTTCAAACTTGGTATCTAAAAACTGGTCCCTTAGGAGAAACCTTTTTCTAACAATTAGAAAATTTTCTCCATCAATTAGGAAGCTAATTAGATTTTGCGTGTGATTCAATAGGTTCTACCATTCATTGGATATAGGCTCGCAACTCCGTGTGACTTTTGAATATCTCATATTAATTTTAGTTTAAAATTCTTTTTAAACTAATTTACTCAATTTAATTAATCTCATTAATTGAAGAGTACCCAATCTCCATGGTCAATGTCCAACCTCAAGCCCATGAAGCCCAACCAATTGGCTGAAATGAATATTCTAAAGAACCATCATCACTCTACACGTGTCATGCAAATATGGTTCTTCCATCTCCTATTTCTTAAAAGAGGCCTAGGGTGAGATATTTGTTGGCTTCCTAATAGTCTTGATACTATGTCTCTGTTCTCAATGTTCAATTCCCTTGTGTGACCTCTCCTTTAAAAAACTCCATTTCCAAATTGTCACACCACCTTGTGCGAGGATTTTTTGGAATCGATCATTATAGAACACATAGGAGATACACTCGCCCTTCACAATAGCAAGGAGTCAAATTCCATCTTGGATCTCATAAACCTCCATGCCAAATAGCTCATACCTATTCTCAACCTAAAAGACTTGCTAAGTGGTCAAGGAAGAGTCAAAGCATGAGGACCAAACATAGGGTTACCATGGATCTTTAGGTCAAAGGACTAATAATATACATTAGCATAAGTAGAATAATTAGCCACTACCAATTTGCTATTATGACTATCTAGTGGATTCTCCATTAGGTCTTCAGTGACTCATTCTCTAATAGGCACCCACAAACATGCATCTGTATCTCATACAGTTGCTTATAGAATAGAGCAATCTCCAACTCTTGAATTTATGCATCGTTAGTGCAAGTCATTCAGATCTTAAATACCTCATCTCATAAGATCTTATAACTTGAAAGATTTAAGATCAGGACCGTGTGAGACTTATTCCATGGTTACCAAACTAAGTCCCACAATCTTAGGTGATCTAAAGGCTTTATCTAAATTCCAGTGAAGTGAAATAAAGCATAAGATAAATATGGCCATATAAAGATTATCATTTAATTAAGATTATTTTTACAAGGAAGTAGCTTTTACGAGGCCAATCTCATTAGCTTGTAAGGTACTATTCCAACAATTCCCCACTTTTCCTAAAGTTAAGGCCCATGGCCTTGAGACCCATCTTCATAAGTTGTCCTCTAAAGATCTTTAGCTTTTAGGGGTTTAGGCAATAGTTCTACTATATTCTTTTCTAAGGCAACTTTATCTACTCAGTTGTCGCCTATATCAATTGATATCATATATCAAATGATAATGCATTTAATGTGTTTGAATCATTTATGAGATCTTACCTCAAGTCTTTAAATTGTCTTCTAAAGACAATCGTAGGCTTATGCATGCTAGGCACAACATCCAATGCTTGGATGAAGTTTTTATCCAAACACCTTATTTTTTATTTCCAAAACCACGAAGTATTTCACCTTAGTGATTATCTAGGCTATGGTGTCTAAATGGAGCTCTTTGAACACACCGTATTGCTATTAAGGCAAAATATGTATCCAAAAATAGATATTAGGCCATCTACATCAGATTGGAAACTAAAATCCAAAAACTTTGCGAGTTTTAATTCTCCATTGCCGTATACCAAAACTAAGTCTATAGTCCTTCTTAAGGATTATTTTAACAGCCTTGCAGTGACATTCACCAAGATCGGATTGGAGCCTATTCATAATACTTAGCGAGTGTGCCATATCCGATCTTGTACATTGAATGGCATATAATTATCCCCCATGTAATGGATGCATAAGGTATGTGAGACACTCTATGTCTCTTGTCGTCAATCTAAGGGGTCATAGCCTTGGAGAGACGAAGGTTATGTCCTATAAGGAGGAATCTTCTCTTGGATTCTTCCAAACTAAACCTTTTTAGTATCTCTTCTCTTGGATTCTTTCAAACTAAACCTTTTTAGTATCTTTTCAATATACGTTGTTTGGGAAAATCCTGACATCTTTCCCAATCTATCCCTATATATATGTATTCCCAATATATAGGATGCTTTTTTCAAATCCTTCATTAAGAACTGTGTAGACAACCATACTTTAGTGCACTCTAACATTTTTTCCCCATTCTCAATGAGAAGAATGTCATTGATATAAAGCATAATAAACTGTGTACTATTCCTCTAGCCTTCTTGTACATACAAGATTTATTCACTTTTTTGACAAAGCTAAATGATTTGACTATTATCAAAAACGTATGTTCCAAGTTTGGGACATCAATTCGAGTCCATAAATAGATCTCTGAAGTTTGCAAACCTTTTGCTCGCCCCTCTTGGAAGTAAAACCTTGTGGTTGCTCCATATAGATTTCTTCTTCAATGTCACCATAGAGGAAAGTGGTTTTCACATCTATTTGCCATATCTCATATTCTTAATATGTGGCTATGGTAAGTAGAATCTGAATGGACTTAGGAATTATGACCAGTGCAAAGGTTTTCTCGATATCAATACTAGGTCTTTAAGTGTAACCTTTTGCCACTAGATGCGTCTTCAAAGTCACCACTTCTCCATCTACCCCAAGTTTTCACTTATAGAACCACTTGCAACCTACAAGAATTATTCCCTTTGGTGAATTTACCAAAGTCCATACTTTGTTTGAGTACATGGAGTCCATTTTGGCTCTCATGGCTTCAAGCCAACATTTTGAATCTATGTTTGAAATAGCTTTCTCATAGGTCTTCGGATTATCATCTGATTGTCCCATCTTATGAAGAAATTTGAACCTTTTGGGTTGCTTCTTGATCCGATCTAACCTTGTTAGAGGTTGTGTGTAAGGCTCTTTTTAGTTTTGGCTATTTCATTGTGTTGGGGTATGCCGAGTAGAGTCCATTGAGAAAGAATCTCATTCTCCTTAAGATAATCCAAGAATTCAGTGCTTAACTATTCTCCTCGTTGATCCAATTGAAAGGCTTTAATACTAAGTCCTTTTTGCTTTTCTACTTTATTCCTATACTCTTTGAACTTTTCAAAGGCCTTAAACTTGTACTTCATAAGATACACATGTCTATACCAAGTATAACCATTGGTGAAGGTGATAAAGAAAGAATAACCTTCTCTCTTACTAACTCTTAGTAGTCCATAAACATCCACATGGATCAAATCCGAAGGATTTGTGGAGCATTCCATTTGTCCTACAAAGGGAGCCTTGGTCATTATTCCCTCAAACAAGATTCACAAGTAGAAAGGTCCTTAATGTCACTAACATTTAGTGCTTTGAGAGTTTTTGACTTGTTCATTCTATTTTTGGAGATATGACCAAGTCTTGTATGCCATAAAATGGCATTTTCTTAGATATCTAATTTTCTTACTTAGTTGAAATTGCATTAGTGATGGTTAAGAATCCAATATGTACAATCCTTTGTTAAGTGTACCATGAGCAATTAATTAACACATTATTTTTAATGCATTTAGTATCCCATTTGATGTAAAAGGATAAAATCTTTTGCTATTCAAAATGGGAATTGAAATAATATTTTCAACAATGTGTGGTACTTTATGACAAAGGTCCAATACAAGTATAGAATTCTCTAAGTTTAATTTATTGTACGCTTTCTGCTTTGGTCACAACTCTTGCTCCTTAACTAAGGCAATGGATCATATCCACATCACTTGGTTCTATTTTTCTTTCCATTCTTTGCAACAACTTACAAAGAAAAGAACCACATGTGATATCATATATCCATGAGAAAGAATTTATTCTAAAATGTACTTCAATAAAGTACATACCCTTCTTAAAGGTTGCAAGGTAACCCTTGCAAATAGCTTCGAATGGCCTATCTAGTTAAAGTAGAAACAAATAATATCGACTATTTTCTCTATAATCTTCTTAACTCTTTCGGATGCTTTTAATAGTTGTTTTCCCTTCAAGGAAGAACATTTCTACCTTTTATGTCCCCATTTAGCACCTCTTGGGCCCATAGACTTGGAGGAGAAAACAAGTATCAAAGGTTTGCCCTTGTTATGGTAGTCTCTTTTTAGATTAACACATTGATAAATAAAACTTAGCACGGATGTGAGAATCAAATCCTCATGGAGATCATTGTCTATCATTATATCCAAGTAGAAAAACCTTCTCCAAGCCCAATCATCTTTAGACTATAATGGATGACACATGATTTCACATTCATCCTAGCTTGAAAAATCTCCTTTGACAACATGAACTTCTCATACCTCATTTGCTTTACAAAACTTGTACACTTTGGCCAAGGTACCATTTATGTGTCTTTGAGACTTTTAAAATTTGTAGATGCTATCATGAGACTAAGGGATAGGATGATCTTAAGCCTAATTCATGAACTTTTCACACATCTCTAGATCTATATTAATCCTAAAGGGATTAGGTGTAACATAATATAGAACCTATATCTATTTCTAGGAATCTAGAACGATTTTTGAGGTTAAGTCATTCATGAATGTTTGGCCCAATTGGTTTATTGATTTTCAAAAACTGTTGAGTAAAATTTTAGCCAATCTTGAGATTTCACAGATCCTTAAAGGTGAAAAAGAGAATATGCATGTGATTGAATTTCATATTAAAAACATGTTCATGGTCTTTCAAGTATGTTTTTCTCCTACTATTTTATCAAATCCTCCATCCCCAAGAAGAATTCAGGAAATTATATTTTTTAGTGAGAATCAAGATCCCCATTGACTAGCAAGTGGACCCCCATTTACGAGTGCCATCCACGAGCAATTAAATGGTAAGCAACTTTTGCTAATTGCATCTCATACAACTCTTGATATATTTTGCCTCACTTTTCATATAAACCTATGTTTATGTGTGCCATCTATACTAATAAGTATTAAGTCCAACCTACCAATCTTTCTTTATCTCAAGACAACCTCACGACATCTCCCTGTTTATGAGTACCAATGCGTGAGGATTCTAAAGTTAAAGATGCATCTCATGCTAAGTGTATGCTCACAACTTTCCTCCTAAGTGTGACCCTCATTTACGAATGCCATCACATAAAATTGATAGCATCATCATGGCATACACTATTGGAAAAAGGCTTGAAATAATTAAAACCCTTTTAATTTGTATCCATTAGAACTTAATATTTGAAAAGCGCTTAGATATTCTAAGTAGAGGGTTTTTGCTTACAAAGATCTCATCATTTTTATCTTCTTATTTAAGTTCTCTATATTCTAATCATGTATCTCATATATTGATAGGATATGGAAAGTGTAACTAAGTAAATGTGCCTAGCATGTTCTTAGGGTTGGATGACCATGAGCTTTACCATGTAATGTATTTAGAGCCATAGGTGCATTACTCAGTTGATTTTAAGTGGATTGATTAAACTAACATATTATATGAGTGTATCCTATAGATTCATAGGTCTTCAAACCTCCTTGGACTTGGATCCTCTTTGCTTCTTATAACTTTTACAGGAGAAAGAAATCCTCACACTTAGTGATTCTACTCTCACAACTTTTACAAGATAGAACAAAAGGCATGCAAGCCCCATTTAATATAACCTATTTCAACAATTTGAAATAAATAAAATTAATATTAAAAGGCTCATGATCATCCCCATCCATTCATTATTCATTCAACAATTAAATGAACAATAAATAAATCTAGAATTAACAATTAATTCCAACAATTAAATGCTTATCTCATAAATAAATAATTGGTCAAGCACAACATTTATGTGTTGGAATAGGCCCTGCAAGCCAATGAGATTGGTCTTGTAAACTATTTCACTTGTGGTACAATCTTGGCTGAATGATATTCTTGATATGGCTATCTTCATTTTATGCTTTGTTTTACTTTACTAACATTTGCATGAAGCCCTTAGATCATTTATGATTGCATGACTTGGTTTGGTGACCATGGAATAAGTCTCACACGCTCGTGATCTTAAAACCTCCAAATTATAGGATCTTATGAGATGGGGCATCTAAGATCCAAATAGGTTGCACTAATGATGCATAAATCCAAGGGTTGAAGATTGCTCTGTTCCATAAGCAACTGTATGAGATATAGGTATATGTTAGTGGGTACTTATTAGAGAACAAGGTACTGAAGACTCATTGGAGAAACCACTAGATAGCCAAAGTGGTAAGTTGGTAGTGGCTAGTTTTCCTACTTACGCTAGTGTATATTATTAGTCCTCTGACCTGAGGATCCATGGTAACCTTGTGTCCGACCCTTATACTTTAACTCATCCTTGAACACTTAGCGGGGTCTTTCAGGTTGAGATTGGGTATGAGCTACTTGGCATGGAGGTTTGTGAGATCCAAGATAGAATTCGACTTCTTGTAGTTATGAAAGGCGAGTACATCTCCTATGTGTTCTATAATGATCAATTCGAAGAAATCCTTGCGCAAGGTGGTGTGACAATTTGAAAAAGGAGTTTTTCAAAGGTGAGATCCCATAATCGAAATTGAACATTGAGAATAGAGAGATAGTAGCAAGGCTATTAGGGAGTCGACAAATATCTTGCCCTAGGCTTATTTTGGGAGATAAGAGATGGAAATACCATATTTACATGGCACATGTAGAGTGACAATGGTTCTCTAGAATATTCATTTCGAACAATTAGTTGGGTTCCATGGGCTTGAGGTTGGACATCAACGATGGAGATTGGGTACTATTCAATTAGTGGATTAATTGAATTGATTTGACTAGTTTAAAAGGAGTTTTAAACTAGAATGAATATAAGATATTCAAAAGCCACAAGAAGTTGTGAGCCTATGTCTAATGAATGGTAGAACTATCGGGTCACACACAAAATTCAATTAGCTTCTTAATTGATGAAGAGATTTTTCGAAGGTGTTAGAAAATGGTGTCTCCTAGTGGATCGATTTTTAGGGCCAACTTTGAGGTTCAATTTTGGCTTGATTGATTTAAATGTTAAATTAATCAATTAATTTAAGAGTTAAATTAGACCAATAATTAAGGAGTTAATTATTTGGTGCCAACATTACCATCAATTGGTGAAATTAACTTAAAGAGTTAAGTTAAAGAATAATTAATTAAATTAAAGAGTTTAATTTGATTAATTAAGGAAGAATGGATTTTGGAGGGAAGACTCAAATGATATTTGATAAGGCATCTTAATTAATTTAAAATGAGATTCCAAATGTAATTAAGATGCAAATGAAATTCAAATGAGATTTGGATTCAAATTTTGCCACATAAGCAACCCCACTTGGTCACCCCCTCATGCATTGTGTGCTGCCAACTTGGTATCACACATTTTCAGTCTTTGTATATAGATATAGAGAGAGGAGGTTTTGCATATGACAAATGGTGTGAAGAATTAGATTTTTCACTTCCCTCCAAAATATTTGCAAGATAGCATTTCATGTGTTGAAGGCTAAGCTTCTTTCTTCATCTTCCTACCCCAAATTCAGCCTCCATCATCACTAGATCTCTAATCTTATTCCTACTAAAATACTATAGATCTAGTAAGTCTCATTGGTGTGTGGACTATTTCAATAGAGGCAAGACGCATGCCTTGCTCTGTTTCTAGAGAGCTCTCTGTGCGAGGTCAAACTTTGTGAATTTCTCTAGGACGATCCAGATGGCCAATTGATCTGAATTTTTTATCGACAATTCTCCAAGATGTTTTCTATATTCAGTAATGTTTTTGAAATTTTTGGAGGCGATTTGGTAGGGCGATCTTCGCAATACTTTCGCTGTGCTGCAAGCAGACAAAATTTGGAACCAGTAAATAGTTCACTCATTTCATTCCATATTTGCTTATCAACGTAATCCTCTATCTAAATTTGAATTAAAGACATGATTAGGTCCCTGTAATGGTTGTAGGCACTAGATATTTCATGTTTTAAAATTTTAATTTTAGATCCTAGTGCCTATCTTGCTTTCATTATGCCACAAGTTGGAGATTAACTTTGACAAGTTTTAAGAAGCAATAAAAATTGTCAAACATTATTTTGAGGACTTGCACAACACTTATGCATCCATAACACATGATTTAACATCTTTTTTAGCCACTTAAGGAGCTAAAAAATTGGCTCAAAACTTGCCCAATCCTTAACTGGGCCGAGTTAGGCATGCTATTGGGTAGTGGCTCTTGGTTATATTACCTTGGCAGCTTGCCCATTGCAGGCTAGTAGCACCTGTTTTGGGGTCAAAGGCTAGTAAAGTTGATTTTTAGCTCATTTTTTGTGCGCTAAAAATTTTAGAACACATTCTAAACATTAAATCACACATCATGGACCAACTTCCTAATCTAAAACGCATTTTAAAATTTAAAATTAAAGTGCTCAAACAAGTTTCAAAAATTCAAGTCTAAGTGAAAATCAAATTTTCAAAAAATATCCAACCAAACTCTAATCCAATTGGATCCAAAAAAATGATCAAAACTCTTTTGATCAATCATCAACATCCTATATCACCATATAACATCAATAAATGCCAAATCATCATTCAACATTAATCACTATGAATTAAAACATACTAGCTATATGAATTAACACTTAAATAACATAATAGCATGCTTTTAATTCATCTATCAAGGAGCCACACATAACATAAACCAAATACTCTAATCCATTAATTTAATTGGGAATTTGGTGATTTAGATTAATCCATCACATGAATCAATCAAGGAAAATCCAAATCTAAGCAAGATTTAGGCTCCGACACCACTTAAAAGCATGCAAGGCACTAGGATCCAATTATCGAAACTTCAAAAGCATGAAATTAACTAGTGATTACAAGCATAACAAGGATCTAATCATGATAGGGATTCAAATTTAGTGAGAGAATTACCTTGAAAAGAAAAATCCAAGGAGAGACTAGTGAACTCTTCATAATTCTAGAAACTGTCTACTACTGGCGCAGCAGGAAGAGTGTGAAAATCACCCAACCAAAACTCCTACAAAAATTCCATACAAATTACTATATATTCTCAACACCTTTAAAAATTCTTTGTAACAAGTTTGGATAAAAAATCCTTTTGAAACTCCCTAGATATAATCGCCAACCTGGACTTTGTGCATGCAGATCTCCAAAATCTAGCAATCCAAGTGCTGCGCCTCTATTGTTATGATCCACACATCAATTAGATCTTCCAAGATCTCTAATATATAAGTTAGAGTAAGATCATAGATTCAACAATGGTGGAGGCCGATTTTAGGTTGGAGGGAAGAAGAATAGAGCAAAGCTTTCAATACATGAATGCAATGTTTGCAAGATGGTTTTGGAGGAAATTTTGCAAAGAATCTAATTCTTCACACCAATTGTGATAGTGGCTAGCTATCTCTCTCTATATCTATATATAGATATTGAAAATGTGTGATGCCAAGGTGGCATCACACAATGCATAAGGTGGGGAGGGGGGGTGGCCAAGTGAGGTTGCCAAGGTGGCAAATTAAATTCAAATCGCATTTGAATTTCATGTGCATTTTAATTATATTTTTTTAATTCTAAATTAATTGAGATGTTAATTCAAATGAACTCTTCATTTGAATTTTTCCTCTAGAATTCATTTTTCCCAATTAATGAAATTAAACCTTTTAATTTAATTAATTATCCTTTGACTTGACTCTTTAAGTCAAACTAGTTTAACTCTTTAAGCTTATTTTTTTAACTTCTCTTTAAGTTAACTTGATCAATTTATGGTCATGTTAGCACAAAATAATTAATTCCTTAATTATTGGTCTAATTTAACTCCTTAAATTAGTTGATTAATTTAGCACTTAAATTAATCAAGCCAAAATTGACCATCAAACTTGGTATTTAAAAATCCATCTCTTAGGAGAAGCCTCTTTCTAACAATTAAAAAATTTTCTCCATCAATTAGGAGGCTAATTTGATTTTGTGTGTTATCTAATAGATTCTATCATTCATTGGACATGGGCTCACAACTCCTTGTAACTTTTGAATATCTC
This sequence comes from Jacaranda copaia, assembly GCA_014898725.1. Taxonomy (NCBI): domain Eukaryota; kingdom Viridiplantae; phylum Streptophyta; class Magnoliopsida; order Lamiales; family Bignoniaceae; genus Jacaranda; species Jacaranda copaia. Next base: position 528,331 of record JACGDI010003368.1, read on the forward strand.
ATATTCATTTTAGTTTTAAACTCTTTTTAAAATAATTAACTTAATTCAATTAATCTTATTAATTGAAGAGTATCCAATCTCCATGGTCAATGTCCAATCTCAAGCCTATGGAGCCCAACTAATTGGCCTAGAATATTTGCTCTACACGTGCCATGTAAATATGGTATTTCTGTCTCTCATCTCTTGAAAGAGGTCTAGGATAAGATATTTATGAGTTCCCTAATAGACTCAATACTATATCTCCATTCTCAATGTTCAATTCCCTTGTGTGACTTTTTCTTGGGAATCCTTTTCCAAACTGTCACACCACATTGCATAAGGATTTTTAGGAATCGATCATTACAGAACACATAGGAGGTTTACTCTCCCTTTACAACAATGAGGAGTCAGCTTTCATTTTGGATCTTGTAAACCTTAATGCTAAGTAGCTCATACCCAATTTCAACTCGAAAGACTCGCTAAGTGGTCAAGGAAGAGTCAAAGTATAAGGATTGAACATAAGGTTACCATGGATACTCAAGTCAAAGGACTAATAATATGTACTAGTGTAAGCAGGAGAACCAGCTACTACCGACTTGCCACTACAGCTATCTAGTGGATTCTCTAGTAGGTCTTCAGTGCCTTGTTCTCTAACAAGCATCTACTAACATGCACTCATATCTCATACAGTTACTCATAGAACAGAGCAATCTTTAACTCTTAGATTTATACATTGTTAGTGTAAGTCTGCCCGAATCTTAGATGCTCTATCTCATACGATCCTATAACTTGAAAGATTTAAGATCATGACCGTGTAAGTCTTAGTCCATAGTCACCAAAGCAAGTCCTGCAGTCTCAGGTGATCTAAGGGTTTCATCCAAATGCTAGTGAAGTGAAATAAAGCATAAGATGAAGATGACCATATAAAGAATATCATTCAATCAAGATTATTTTTACAAAGAAATAGCTTTTACAAGGCTAATCTCTTTGGCTTGTAGGGTACTATTCCAACAGCAGTAGCGTATTAGAATTAATGCAACTTTGCACCAATTAAGCTTCTCTAAAAATTCCAAAAAATATTCCAGTAGCTTCTCAACTCTTTAATGGATCTATTATGAAAATAGATCAAAACTCTTTCTGGATCTAGAGTAAAATCACCAAGTGATTGTTCCCATTGGTGGATCTCCAAAGGCATAGCAAACCACTTATTTTGCCACTATTAATATGATCCACACATTAAAGCAATTTTCTATCACTTCTCATAATTAGCTGGAGATTGAGAGGAGAGATAAAAGGTTGTGGCCAATTTTAGGGGTTGGAGAAGAAGAGGATGGTGAACTTCAACACATGAAAGAACACCTTGAGAATAGAGGGAAAATAATGAGAATCTAATTTTGCACTTGTGAATTGCATGTGGTCGCCCACCTCACCTCTATATCTATATGTAGAGGGAGAATGGTGTGATTCCAATTTGGCATCACACTTTCCTCAAGGTGGGTGACCGCCAACATGCTTGCAATGCATGCAACTTTGTAAATTCAAATCTAATTTGAATTTGTGTGCATTTCAATTTCATTTAAAATCTAATTTTAAGATAATTAAAATGTCACACCAAATGAACCATTTATTTGATTTTCCCTCAAAGAATGATTCTTCTCATTAATTAAATTAAATAGTTTAATTTAATTAATTAACATTTGACTTAACACTTAAGCCAACATGTTTAACTCTTTAGGCTTAATTTTGTTAATTTAACCTTTTAAATTAACTTGACTAATTGATGGTTACATGGAACCAAAATAATTAACTCTTTGATTATTGGTCTAATTTAACTCTTATATTAGTTGATCAATTTAACACTTAAATTAATCAAGCTAAGTGACACTTCAATTTTTAGTCACTCAAAAAATCAGTCACTTTGGAGTGAATTTTCTAACACTTAGAAAGTTTCTCCAAGATTTAGGAAATGCTATTAGCTTTTGTGTGTGACCTGATAGGTTATACCATTCATTGGACATGGGCTCCCAACTCTTTGTGACTTTTGAATATCATCTATGTGACCTCATCTTTGGAAAACTCCTTTTCTAAATTGTCACACTACCTTGTGCAAAGATTTCTTAAAATCGATCATTATAGAATATATAGGAGATGTACTCACCCTTCACAAGATGAGGAGTTAGATTTTATCTTGGACCTCACTAATCTCCATGCTTAGTAGCTTATGCCCAATCTCTACCTAAGTAGCCTACTAAATGACCACAGAAGAGTCAAAACATGAGGACCAAAAATAAGGTTACCATGGATCCTCAGGTCAAATGACTAATAATATGTACTAGTATAAGTGAAAGAACTTTCCATTGCCGACTTGTAACTATAGCTACATAGTGGATTCTTCAGGTGGATTTTAGTGCCTTGTTCTCTAACATGCACCCAATAACATACATCCATATCCTATATAAGATTCCTCATGGAATAGACCAACATCCAACTTTTAAATTTATGCATTATTAGTATAAGTCTATCCGAATATTAGATGTCCTATCTCATAAGATCTTACGACTTCAAAGGTTTAAGATCACTACCATGATTACCATCTAATGCGTAACCGAATCCCATAGTTAAGAGTGATCTAAGGGCTTTATCCAAATGCTAGTGAAGTAATATAAAGCATAAAATAAATATGGCCATATAAAGAATATCATTCAATCAAGATTGTTTTACAAGGAAATAGTTTACAATGCCTATCTAATTAGCATGTTGGGTGTTATTCCAATAATCTCTTACTTGCCCTAAAGCTAATGCCCCATGGCCTTGAGGCCCATCTTCTCAAGATGTCGTTCAATGACCTTTCGCGTTAGGGGTTTTGTTAGTGGATCTACTATGTTCTCTTCTAAGGTAACTTTTTCCACTAAGATTTTGCCTCTATCAGTGATCTCCTGAGTCAAATGATACCATCTCAAAATGTCCTTGGATTGATAATGAGATCTTGGCTTTATAGCTTGCACTCCCACTTTGTTGTTTTCACAGAAGATCACTATTGGCTAAGCAATGCTAGGCACTATATTCAACTCTCTAACAAAAATTTTCATCCAAACATCTTCCTTTGTAGCTTTCAAAGCCATAATATATTTTTCCTTGGTGGTAGAGTTGACCATGGTGTCTATTTAGAACTCTTCTAACTCATCATGCTGCTATTGAAGTAAAGTATAAATCTAAAAGTAGATTTCAGGTCATCTACGTCATATTGGAAATTTGAATTCAAAAATTCTTCAAGTTTTAATTCTACATTACTGCATACTAAGAACAAGCCCTTAGTTATTCTCAAGCACTTAAGGATTGCTTTCATGGCTATCCAATAACTCTCATCGGGATTAAATTGGAACCTATTTGTAACACTTACCGAGTGTGCCACATCTAATCTTGTACATTGAATTGCATATATTATGCTCCAAATAGTAGAGGCATAAGGTATGTGGGACATTTTTTGTGTCTCTTCCTCTATCCTAGGAGCTATAGATTTGGAGAGATGAATGCTATGTCCTATGAGAAGAAATCCCCTCTTGAATTCTTCTATACTAAACCTCTTTAGTTTTCTGTCAATGTACAGGGTTTGGGAAAGCCCCAGTAACCTCTTCAATCTATCTTTAAGATACATATTCTTAGTACGTAAGATGCTTTTCCTAATCTTTCATGGAGAATTGAGTATATAACCATGCTTTAGTATAATTTATCATTCCTACCTCATTCCCAATGAAAAGGATGTCATTGACATAAAGCACAATAAATTGTACATTACTCCTATTAGCTTTCATATACACACAAGGTTCATACATATTTTTGACAAAGCTAAATGATTTAACTGTCATGTCAAAATGTATGTTCCAACTTTACAGCACTTGTTTGAGTCCATAAATGGATCTCTAGAGTTTACAAACCTTTTGCTCACTCTTCTTAGATGCAAAACCTTGTGGTTGCCCCATATAGATTTCTTCTTTAATGTTGCCATTGAGGAAAGCAATTTTCACATTCATTTATCATATCTCATTGTTATAATATGTGGCTATGGCAAGAAAATTTTTAATAGAATTAGGAATTATGATCGGCGAAAAGATTTCCTCAAAATTAATATTGGGTATTTAAGTGTAACCTTTTGCCACTAGTTACGCCTTAAAAGTCGTTACTTCTCCATCAACTCTTAGCTTTCACTTGTAGATCTACTTGCAACCAACAAGAACTATTGCCTTTGGTAGATCTATCAAAGTCTATATTTTGTTTCAGTACACGAAGTCCATTTCGGATCTCATGACTTTAAGCCAACATCCTAAGTTTATATCCAGCATAGCTTCCTCATAGGTCTTCGGATCATTATCCAATCAGCCCATCTCATGAACAAATTCAAACTTTTTGAGTTGCTTCTTCATTTGATCTAACCTTTTAAAGCTTATGTGTAAGGGCTCTTGTAGCTGGCTTATTTCTACTACTTGTGGGATTTGATGATCTCTTGAACTTTATCAAGTTCAATAATAATACTATTTCTATTTGATAGAAATTGCTTTTTCAAAAAGTCAGCATTCATCAAAATAAAAATTTTCTGTTCCAAGGGATCATAAAAGTAATAACCCATAAACTCTTTTGGGTATTCCAAAAATTAGCACAAGATGGATCTACTATCCAACTTGTCTCCCACTATCCATCTTACATAGGTGGGAGACCCCTAAATCTTGAGATAATAGTAAGAGGGTACTTTGCCATACCATATTTCATGTGGTGTTTTTGGAACCAACTTTGAAAGTACTATTTTTAGTAACTTTGCCACCATTTCTGAGGTGTATCACCAAAATGATATGGGCACATTGGAAAAGCTCATCATGGAATGTACCATGTCCAACAAGGTGCGATTTCTCTTTTTGACTATTTTAGTATGTTGTGGCGTGTTAGGTGAAGTCCATTGAGAGAGAATTTCATTCTTCTTTAGATAATCCAAGAATTCGATACTTAAGTGTTCTCCTCTTCGATCTGAACGAAGAGCTTTAATACTAAGTTCTTTTTGCTTTTCTAATTCATTCCTATACTCTTTGAACATTTCAAAGGCTTCAAACTTGTATTTAATAAGACACACATGTCCAAACCGACTATAATCATTGGTGAATGTGATGAAGTAAGAATAGCCTCTTCTTTAACTACCTCTTAGTGGACCACAAACATTTGCATGGATCAAGTTTAAAGGATTTGTAGAGTACTCCATTTGTCCTACAAAAAGAGCCTTGGTCATTTGTCCCTTCAAACAAGATTCATAAGTAGAAAGGTCCTTAATGCCACTAACTTTTAATGTTTTGAGAGCTTCTAACTTGTTTATCATATTTTTATGAATATGCCCAAGTCTTTCATGCTATAGAATGACATGTTCTTGGTTATCTAAATTTCTTTCACTTGATTGAATGTGCATTAGTGAAGGTTGAGAATCAAGTATGGATAATCTGTTAACTAATGTACCTTGAGCAATTAAAGAACCATTCTTTAATGCATTCAACTTCCCATTCTTTCATTATCAAGAATGGGAATTGAAATAATATTTTTAACAAGGTGGGGTACATAATAAACTTGATTAAGTACAATATAAATATTCCCAAGTCTAACTTGATAACGAGTTGGACTATGGCAGCAACTCTTGCTCCATTCCCTAGGCAGTGGATCATATCCCCTTCATAAAGACTCTTTTTTCTTTCCATACCCTATAATGAATTACAAAGGTGACACCCATATATAGTATATAATATCCATGAGGAAGAATTACTCATCAAATGCACCTCAAAGAAGTATATACCATTCTCAAGGATTGCAAGGTAAGCTTGGCAATTTCTTTTCCAATGTCTTTTTTTGCTGCAATGGAAACTACTTGCTTCAATTTTAGCATTTTTGGTAACCCTCTTGGACTTTTTCTTAGGTGCTTCCCTTTGGAGAAAGAACTCTTCTTTCTTTTACCTCTCTTTTTTGGGCCTTTAGGGTTTTTCAACTTGGAGAAAGAAGCAAGCATAAGAGGCTTTTTTTTCATCATTGCCTCGATGGTCACAAATATGTTCACTAATTCATTAATTATAACCTCTTGGTTGGATGTATTGAAGTTCATAATGAATTGGTCGAACAATGAGGATAATGACTAGAGGATCAATCTACGTAAAGGTCATTATCCATGATCACATCAAATTATCCAAGCTTCTTAATGAATTCAATCATCTTGAGCCCATGATCATGAACACTTGAACCTTCTACCATCTTTGATCTAAAGATCTCTTTTGACAAAGTAAACCTTTCGTGTCGAGATTGCACACTAAACAACTCTTGTAGGCGTTAGTAGATCTCACTTGCATGTTTCATATGCTCATGAGTCTTTTAGAGCTTATTAGTCATAGATGCCATCATGAGACATCTCACTTGTAGATCATCATCTATAAATTTAGTAAACACTTCACGAGCTTCATCAGAAGGGTCATCACCTAATGTGTCCAATGGACTTTGATAAAGGACATAGGTTTTCTTTTCAGAGTTAAGAACTATTTTAAGGTTTCTCAACCAATCTTGGAAGTTAGGCCTAGAAAGTTTATTAGTTTCCAAAATGCTAGCAAGTAGATTTTTAGCCATTTTGTTTTAAAGATTTCAAAAATCTACCAAAGCCAAAAAAAGAGTATAAACATGTGATTGAGTATTGATATTTAAAAATCATGTTCATGGATTAATTAAGCATGTTTTTCTCTCCCTATTTTGTTAAATTCTTCACCCCCTAAGAAAAATTTAGGAAATCATATTTTTTAATGGGAATCAAGATCCTAAGGACTAGTAAGTAGACCCCTATGACCAGATGTATATCCACAAACAATCTAAAGGTAAGCAAATTTTGCTAATTATATCTTATGTAACTCTTGATATATTTTGCCTCACCTTGTCATATGGATCATCTATAATGACAACCTTTACATTATTTGATCTTAATTCAAACTTACCAATCATTCTTTGATTGGGGACGGGTGCCACAACATCCCCTGTGATCGAGTGTATAATATATGGGTGTTCTCAAATCAAAGTGGATCATATGCTAAGTATATGGTCATAGGTTTCCATCTAAGTGTGAACCTCATGACTGGATGTATATCACACAAAGATGGTAGCATCATCATGCCACATATAATTGGTAAAAGGCTTGGATTAATTAAAACTCTTTTAATTTGTATCCATTTTGGCTTAATATTTGAAAAGCATTCAGACATTCTAAGTGGAGCGTTTTTTACTTGCAAAGATCTCATCATTTTATTTTCTTATTTAGGTTTTCTATATCCCAGCCATGCATCCTACATATTAATAGAATATGAAAAGTATAAATAAATAAATATGCCTAACGTGCTCCTAGGTGGGACAACTATGAGCCTAACCAAGTGATACACTTAAAACCACATATGCATCACTTAGTTGATTTTAAGTAGGCTGATTAAACCTAGCTATTACATGAGTGCATCCTATACATTCATAGGTCTTTAGGCCTCCATGAATCTTCTTTGCTCATCGCAGCTTTTACAAGATAAAAAAAGCCTCACTTCTAGTGATTCTACTCTCATAACTTCTAGATGTTAGAACAAGAGGCATGCATTCCACATTTAATACTACCCATTTCAACAACTTGAAATAAATAAAATCATTATTGAAAGGCTTTTGATCATCCCCATTCATTCATTATTCGTTTAACACTTAAATGGGCGATAATAAATCAAGAATTGACATTCAATTCCAACAATTAAATGCTTATCTCATAAACAAATAATTGGTCAAGCATAACAATTATGCATCAAGTAGGAGATTAACTTTAACAAGTCTTTAATAGCAATAACAAATTTCAAACATAATTTTGAGAGTTTTCACAACACTTGTGCATCCATTAAGTGTGTTAAAATGGTTTTAGTCACAAAAGGAACCAAATAAAGCTCAAAACTTGCCCAACCCTGAAACTAGGTAGTAGTGGCTGAGGTATGCGCACAGCTGGGTGGCAACTCTCGGTCACTGCCTTGCTTGTGCATTGCCATGGCAAGCAACTGCCTTGTTTCATGGTCAAGGGTGAGTCAAGCCATTTTTGGCTCAACTTTTGTGCACCAAAAACTCTAGAACATGTTCTAGACATTAGAACACACCTTATGGATGTAATTTCATCATTAAAACACTTTTTAAAATTGAAATTTTAAGTCTCTAAACATGCTTTTAGAAACAAGTTCAAGTGAGGATCATATTCTCCAAAAACTGCAACTCAACTCCAATGAAATTGGATCCAAAAATGACCAAAACTTTTTTAGCCATTCAACAACATGCTATATCAACATATAAAAATAACTAATGCTAAATCAACATTCAAAATTAGAAGTTATGAATTAAAACATACTAATTACATGAATTAACACTTAAAACACATAATAACATGCTTTCAATTCAACAATCAAAGAGACACATACAATATCATCCAACGCTCCAACCCATCATGTGAATCAAGAATTTGGTGATTTTGATCAATTCATCACATGAATTAATCAATCAAAAAATCCAAATAAAAAAATTCATTTTAATTTAATTTGAAATCCAATTTCAAGCTAACTAAAATGTCATACCAAATGAACCTTTCATTCGATTTTTCCTCCAAAAATGGTTCTTCTTATTAATTAAATTAAATACTTTAATTTAATTAATTAGCCTTTGACATAACACTTAAGTGAACAAGCTTAACGCCTTCAACTTAATTTTGTTAATTTAACTCATTAAATTAACTTGACCAATTGATGGTCACATCGTACCAAATAATTAACTCTTTAATTATTAGTCTAATTTAACTCTTAAATTAGTTGATCAATTTAACACTTAAATTAACCAAGCCAAGTAACACTTCAATTTTTTATCACCCCAAAAATTGGTCTCTTTGGGGTGAATTTTCTAACACTTAGAAAGTTCCTCCAAGATTTAGGAAATGCTATTGGATTTTGTGTCTAACGTGATAAGTTCTACCATTCATTGGACATGGGCTCCCAACTCCTTGTGACTTTTGAATATCATAAATTCATTTTAGTTTAAAACTCCCTTTAAACTAAATTGGCTCGATTCAATTAATCTCCACTAATTGTAGAGTACCTAATCTAGATGGTTGATGTCAAACCTCAAGCCCATAGAGTCCAACTAATTGGCCAAAATGAATGCTTTTGGAGAACTATTATAGTTCTATACGGACCATGCAAATACAATCCTTTCATTTCTTATCTCATAAAAAAAGCCTATGGCAAGATATTTGCTAGTTCTCTAAGAGCCTTGACACTATGTCTCTATTCTCAATGTTCGATTCCACTATGTGACCTCATCTTTGAAAAACTCTTTTATCAAATTGTCACATTACCTTGCATAAGGATTTTTTGGAATTGATCATTATAGAATACATAAGAGATGCATTCGCCTTTCACAAAGACAAGGAGTCCTATTCTATCTTGGACTTCACAAACCTCTATGCTTAGTAGCTCATGCCCAATCTCTAACTAAGTAGCCTGCTAAGTGACCAAGGAAGAGTCAAAGAATGAGGACCAAATACAAGGTTATCATAGATCCTCAGGTCAAAGGACCAATAATATGAACTAGTAGAGGCAGGAAAACTTGCCACTATCGACTTGTCACTATGGCTATCTAGTGGATTCTCAGGGTGGGTCTTTAGTATCTTATTCTCTAACAACGATTCACTAATATGCATCCACATCTTATATGAGATTGCTCATGGAATGGAGCAACATCTAACTTTTGGATTTATGCATTATTAGTGTATGTCTATTAGATCTTAGATGTATTATCTCATAAGATCCTATGACTTGGAGAGTTTAAGATCACAACTGTGTAAGACTTATTCTATGATTATCATCTAATGCGTAACCAAGTCCCATAGTCAAATGAGATCTAAAGGCTTCATCAAAATGCTAGTAAAGTAATATAGAGCCTAAGATAAAGATGGCCATATAAAGAATATCATATAATCAAGATTGTTTTATAAGAAAATAGCCTTACAAGGCCAATTTAATGGGCTTGCTAGGCATTATTTCAATAGCGGAGGCCTGCTAGCCTTCGCGACGAGCATCTCGCCAATGCTTTTGTCAGCAAGAATGGTATAATAGTGAAAATAAAAAGAAAAAGAAAAAGAAAAAGAAAAAGAAAAAAATGAAATAAAGGAAGAAGAAGAAGAAAGGCAAAGAGTACTTGGCAGCTGATGTGACTAAAGGAGGGAGGCGAAATTGAAATGTAAATAGCGGGTAGGGTTTAGTGATTTGGTCATTTTTTTCTTTTGAGTTTTTTATTTTTTTAATATTTTATTTTGATAATTTTTATTTAATTATAGTAATTAATTTTTTTAATTTTAAAATTTTAATTTTAATTATTCACTAATTTGTTATATATGACTTGGATTCATATCTTAATACTTAATATTTTTACATATTATATTTTAAAATAATTTTAAAAAATTAATTTTTGTGATGGCTATTGAATATTGACATTTAGTTTTAGATATGTAGATATATAGATATAGTAATGTTAATCAACAAAAATATTTTCTATTATTAATATTTTGGGGTTTAAAATTTATAGAGTCGTGAGATTTTAGTATTTAGTGTTTAAGTTTTATATTTAGATAAATTTTATTAGTTTTCTAAATTAATAATAGTACAAATGTACAGAATAAAATTAGGAAATGATATATTCATTTTATAGTATCTATACATAGTTAGATATTGTAAAACATTTAAAAGTTATTTGAGTGAGTTTATAAACTCCTCAAAATATTTTATATGATATTTGATAACTTATAAGATATCAGTTTTCATAATTCTTTTTAAGAAAATAACTAATAAAATTTTTAAAATAAGATGTTAGAAATTTATAAGCACTTTGAGAAAGTAAAGGAGTTCTTAATTTATTTTTAAAATCTTAACAAGCACCCTTAAATTTAATCATATTAATTATAACACGGTCATTACTAATACCTTATAAGCTCTGAGATCTTATTATTCAAACATTTTGAGAACTCCTATGTTCAAAAGGATGTAGAAGCTCCAAAACATTTTATAAGATACAGGAGCTTATAAGACATTTTAAATAAGTTTAGCCTAACACCTTCTTAAAGGGTGTTTGGCTAAACTTATTTAAAAGGTTTTATAAGCTTCTACATTTTATAAAATATTTTTAGAGCTTATAAAATACTAGATCGTTTTTTAAAAATAAACTCTTAACGTGTTTAGATAACATAATATTTTAGAGTTTATAAGATATTAGTAATGTTAATTTTATAATTGATATGTTTAAAATTAAGGGAGTTTGTTAATATTATAAAAATAAGTTAGGAATTTCTTATTTTTTAAAAAGAGCTTATAAACTCTTAACATCTTATTTTAAGAGCTTATACACTCACCCAAACACTTTCTTAATGTTCCTTTGCTAGTTAATAATTTTAGTATTTTATTATTTTATTTTAGAATTAAAAAGTTAATTATTTTTAATTTAGTTATTTTTTTCTAATTATTGATACACTTTATGATTAATTAATAATTAAATGACACCAATTAATTATAAAGCAAAGCAACAATTATATTGATTAATTTTATACTTTATATATTGATTTTTCATTTTTTTTATTTAATATTGTTTAATTATCATCATTACCATCTATCGTTTCTTCATAATCTTCATCTACTAATTTTTTTAATTAATTCTTTAATTACTAATTTATTTGTATGTCCATTTATATATAGATTATGAAATATCATATTGAAAAAATAAAAATAATTTATTATGTATAATAATACATTATATATGATAATTTTTTAAAATATTATTTATATATTAAAACACATAAAAATAGAATATATTTTATGTAATAATTTTTTAAATATTATTTATCAAATACGGATAATGAATTTAATTAAATTATGGATAATCAAATATATAAACAGATATGTATTCGAAGTGGATATTAAATGGATCGAATGGGCATTTACCATATTTGTATTAATTTATAATCGAATATCTACTAATTAGATATGAATAATATTTGCTTTAAATGGATACGGATAATAACCCTCTATATGGATTCGGATGTAAATAGTAAATTAATTTTTGAATATTCATTTACAGCCCTATCCTCTAACCCTAAATCCCCCACCCTAACACCACTAGCTGCCATAGTTGTTGGCAGCCTGGCAACCTAGTTGATGTCCATGGCAGCCTTGGCTATCAGTAGCCACAGGTAACCATTTTGTGGCCATAGTAGCCTTGGCTACTGAGGGTAACAAAAGAGGATAAAAAAAAAAAAGCATTAGCATCCAAAACGCCCACCAAGCTGCCAAGTTGCCATAGCCATATTAACCATGGTGGCCAGTGGCCAAATTTGGCTAGATCTGGCCAGTATGCACGAGTGCCATGGCAGCTTGTTAGGATTTGAGGATAGGGGCCGGCGGGGGTGCTTGGGAGGGATTTTTATTTTATATAATTATATATATATATGCATATATATGTTTTAGAAAAATTTATATATGTATATAAGGATAAATAAAAAATATTATTAATAATATATAAATTTGAAATGAATAAAAGAAAACTAAATTTGATTTATTTTGTAATTTTTCACATGTCATTATTTGAGAAAAAAAAATTTCAATTTTTTTAATGGCTACAACTATTTGAAATTATTTTAACAATTCATAATTTTTCACATACTATTATTTTAAAAAAAATATTTTTTTTAGTTGCCATGTTTTTTTTTTGAAATTATCTTAATAATTTGTAATTTTTACTTGTCATTATTTTAAATTTTTTTGAATTTTATTAATTGCCACAATAATGCATTATCTTAAACATTTTGTAGGTTTTCACATGCCAATATTTTACATTTATTTTAGCTTTTTTTTCCCAATTGATGTGACGGCAAAATGGAGTGACATGGTATGCACTTTGCCAAATGGTGTAGAATGCCCAAAAATTGAGCTCAATTGGCGTTGACTAGGACAATTGCGGGCTTAATTTCAAAGTGTTTTATCTTGAAGGACCAAAAGTGAGAAAAATTGGACTAAATGTGTGAAAATTAAAAGAAAATAGATCAAACGTGCTAACCCATCAACGGAATGGACTGAAATCAAGATAAGCAATAGTTGAGGGACTAAAATTGTAATTTTTCCTTTTCCCTTTGTTCACGAAATGTGATTTGGGACAAAATGAAAGTTTGTGTGCCTTGTAGGAAAAACATCACCTAAGGTAAATCACTTGGTTGTTCCCCTAATTCAACCGGGGGCTTCCATGCCCTTAGTGAGCTGAGTGTATGAAAAAATAAAATGAATTACTATATTTATTTTGTTATTGTATACTGTATATTATTTCTATTCTTTTACTATAAAAGTATTAATAGTTTGAATATTTATATTTCTTAACTCTTTTATAAGGACAAAAATAACCTTAAATAAACATTCACTACTAAAAATCATGTTTTCTGGTGGAATTTTTAGAACAAAATTCATTAGAGATCTCTGATGGAGTTTTCATAGAAAAACTATTTGCTGTAAAATCATCAGAGTTACTTATGGGAAAGTGGCGCAAAAAATTTTGATAATTGTTCCAACAAAAAAATTTGTAATTTTTTTTAGTCGATAGAGTTTCCAATAGCTTTCTATTGGAGGATTTACAAGAAAAATTTAATGGCTTACTAGTGGAGTATTTGTCAAAAAATATGTGTCGTACACACTTTTCGATGGAAATCCATAGGAAAATGTATTTAATAATTTTTAATTAAAATAAATTATTTTAGGGTATAGGGTTTAGTGAATTACTTTTTACATATTAAAAAAAATACCATTATCAATGAATAAAATATGCTGGCAAAGAAAGCAAAAACACAAATTGTTGCATGAACATTTGAAATATATATGGGGATAATTAAGATTATAAGGGCAAATTAATAAAAAAAATGCCCAATGAACTAAATCAATTAATAAAATAAGAAGGCCAAAGACCCAAAAAATAATTAAGCCCATGAAGGAGGACTATGAAATCTTAAAGGGCCTAAACCACCAAGAAAAAACTATACATACTAAGCCTAAAGAGAATTTAGGCACAAGAAATCATTATGAAGAATTGTGAAATCTTGACAATATTCAAAAACAAATAATCTCTTTGCATGAGTTCTAGAGAAAATGAACCAACAAACTACTGCATACTAGAAAAGACCTCAATTTACTTCATGCAATATCATTTTAGTGTCATTTTTAGGATCTCTAAACTGTGAAGAAAGAACTCTAAGGATGCAGATGAGACCTTAAGTTTGCAATTTTGGCAAGCAGATGGCCTTGATGTTGGAAAATGTGGAGAGTCACCAACCTGAAGCATCATTGCACCCAGTGCTAGAGCTAGCTCCAAAGGAGACATCGGTGCAGTAGGTACTATTTTTTAGAGATCTCATTCTTCCTACAACTTAGGAGGTGTTGAAGACCTTGGTGGAAAACATCACTGCCTAAGTTGTAGCTGAAGTGGTCCCAAGAGATATAGCCATCCTCTCATCGAAGCTAAGGGATTTTTCCCTTCCCGAGGAGAGCTAAGCGAAGAGCCAACTCCAACATGATACTACTAATCCCCTGTTACCCTAGTAGATAGCACACATCGCTCACTCTGAACAAATTCCACCTAGTGCGCGCTTACTAATTTTGGAGTCCATATGCTTTCCTTGATATTGCGTCCCTTAAAAAGAGAGGGAAGCTAGTACCACCCTCTAGTTGTTTCTTTCCCAAGGTGTAACCCCCAAGCATCTTGGTGGAGGCATTTTATCCTAGAATAAAAACAGTCAATCTACCAGAGTATGATAACATAACAGACCCTTAGGAGTATTCCCTAATCATCTTCTAGAAGTAAGAAAGTACTATCTCCCTTGGAAAAGATAGAATGGAGAGTGAGGTGCTGTCCTTCTCTATTTCCACACATGGACATGCAGTCCTTTTTAACATGTCCTATCATGGTGATTGCTTATTACAATCAGAGTTCTACCTTATGTAGTTAAACACCCAACCATTTTGGAGAATTTCTTGACCTAAACCTAATAGTACATCCATGCATGAGAGACAACAACTGTAATAAGGGATTATAGAAGGTGCTGAATAATTTTAGAAGGTAAAGAAGATACCCTATAAGGGCCAACCCTAAAGGTGTCCCACGGCCAGAACCTGAAGAAATACAAACATGTCCATCATAACAAGAGGTGGATTATCAAAGAAAGTGGTCATCTGCCTAATAAGATCAAAGGACTAGTCTAATAAGGGTATCTTGAAAAGTTGTTGCCAGACATCGAACGTAACTCCAGAGATGACCACCCAAACTCAAAGTCTAGCATGAGTATCTTGAAGATTTGTTGCCAGACATTGAAGGTGACTCTTGAGATGACCACCTAGACTTAAAATATGGAGAATTATGGAGATCAAAACCCCAAAGAGGACCATAAAGTAGAAATAAGTCCACTCACCAAAATTAGCTCCTCAAATATGCAAGAAACATCTCATATATTTTAACTTATCCTCAAAGAATAAGATTTCGAATAAGGAAAGACAAATGCTATGTCATCATAATAATCCTGACCTCTTTGTCCCACTAATAAATAAGAAAGATCCTAGTAGATAGCTAGAAAGCAAAACTTATCTGGCTAGATCTAATGAAGAAAGCATAAATGCAAGCAACCAAAAGACAATCCACAAAAGAAGTACTACGGAGATCTTCAGAGTTTGTGAGAGAAAAAGCAAGCCCCAAAATATTTTCAAAATTGAGAAAGATTGCACATATCAAATTGAAGGTGCATTAAGGTCGATTGAGCCAAAGAAACCTTCAAGGTGCAAATATGGCAAAACAAAGAGTGGTACCCTACTGACCTATCACATAGTTGGATATAGGATAGAAAAGATCTCTTTGAGGAGTAGAAAAAAAATATGTCATTAGCCTATCGTTGTATTATGTTACATCAACACTCATAAGAAATTATCTCAAATACTTCATCGAGGTAGTACACGAGATCTCTCACATTAGTTAAGAACTCTTACCTAACATAATCTAGCAAAATTTGAAGCACTTGAAGTTTCAAGAGTCGATTATTAAAAAACCTCTTACCACTTTAGAAGAGTCCTTGACATGCATTGAGAAGCACATCAAGATTCAGCCTTGACCATTTAAGAAGCCAATAAGCATGAAACAAATGATGAAGGAAGTAAAAATAAGAAGAAGTAAGGGGATTGCAACTGAAGTCCTTTCTATGCATTCACTGCCTATGCCATACTCACTTCTACTACTCAGCTTCATATGGTTTTAATTTTCAGTATTAATTTTGCATTATTCAAATACTTAGATTATTTTGAGATTCCTGAAATATTTTTATTATCATCCTTCTCATCCAAATCAAATTTATTTGAGATTTGTCAAGATAGTGAACATCTCTTAAATCATTTATGGTACTTGCGCACTATGTTTTGGAGCATCCCTAACGACTGTTTGACATAATCCCATTATAAGGCTTATCTAAAAGTACATATTTGCTACCCAGGTATAATTCCATTATAAAACTCCTCAAAAAGTATGTGGTCGCCACTTGGCATAATCTCATTATAAGGCTCCTATTGGAGTACGTGGTTGCCACCTAAGTATAATCTTACTATATGGCTCCTTTGAGAATGCATGGCACCTCCTAGGCATAATTCTACTATATGAATCCTCCAAGTGTATATGGTCACTACCCAAAAAATCCCACCATAAATTCTCTATATAGGTGGCACTTCGTAGGCATAATCCCAATATATGTCTCCTTTAAGAGTGCATGGTCGCAAGCTCCAAAATGGCCTCCATAAACCCTCTAATTATGTGGCACCTCCTCAAAATAATCCTACTATAAAGTCTCTCTAAGGATACATGGTTGACACTCAATAGCCCACAGGCGGTGGCAACTCTTTAGCGTATAAGGTCTCTTCATGTAAAAAGGCCCACTATGAATCCTCCTCGAAGAAAGTGGTAATATCTTAATACTTCAACATTAAAATGGGTTGATACTTAATCAACTAAGTGTAAGCCCACTATGAGGCCTCCCTGAGAGATACATGGCTGGACCCCTACAATCAACTATTAAACCCCTTTAGGAGAATGCAACTAATGTGCCACTTCTTATGGCAATAACTTGATGTTTGGCAATAAAACCTGTTAAACAATAAAGATCTCCTGAACGAGGTCTATGGTTAACCTTCACTTCAATAATTATTAATAAAGTTAAGACCCTTTTAAATAGGATCCTCTTCAAAATGTCATCACAAAGCTTAATTCTTATAAGCTCTCACTAGCAAAGCACATAACTACATTCAAAATGAATTGCTAAGTGCTGCAATGAAACCTCACTAATGAGGCATCCAGTTTTCTCCAATGTGATTCAACAAGTACTACATAAACTCTCAATAGAGAGGCACCCAACTATATCCACAGTAAACAACTGAGTATCGTGAGAGAACCTCTCCCAATCAAATCGATTAACCAAGTACTATAGAGACCTTATAAATAAGGCTCGTGCCACCATGCTGCTGTTACACTAGGTGTTAGCCTTAAGACATCCAAAATAAGGCTCCCGAGAAAACATAGCTATATTGATTAACAATCATGATAATACTATACCATCAAGGTACACAATCAAACTTCATGCAAAAAATTATGTACTATGATAAGCCCTTACTAGACACATAGAACTTGATTCAAGAGACTAAGTATCCTAATGAGATATCCCTAGTGAGGTTCACAAGACATTTATCTACCAATCTACATGACTTAATAAAATCCCTTTAGGGGGACTTATGAAAAAACTCAATAAGAAGAGGCTTTGTGCCTCGCTCACCCACCCTTATCACGCCTTAAGCTCACTTTGATATATTGAAAATACTTGGGAATCAGCTAATTCACTTTTGTCAAAATGGTGCAACACTAAAAGAAAACCCCCTATGAATGCAAAATAAAGTAGATTATGCCATGACCACCCACTGCAGAAACACTCATTTTGTGGGTATCCAAAAAAAAAGGTAACAAGTTATTTAGAAGGCCTATTCAAGTTACGTAGATAGCCTTGCAAGTATGAGAAAATACCTAAGTGCTTGTGGAAACATAGAACTCCACAATATGATCTTGAGGGATCCTTGAAATGAAAAGCTCTCTAGAAAAAATCTAGCACAAAATGCAAAGTGAAGTGTGCTCTAAACTCACTATAATACGTAAGTCTATGTGGTTAGATTTGACATATACCTAATTTCTGCAAGACTTCAATTTTGCTCCTAGTATGGAGTAGAGTCTAGTAATTCTAAGTTCTTTAAAGAAAACCCATCCTTGAGAACATTGAAAAACACCCACTAAGACTTGAGACTTAATGAAGTCTGTCCAAACATGAAACAGTCCAAGAAAGCCCTTAAGTCATCCATAGAAGACGATCCTTGAAGAAAGATCCTACACTCACTTAAAAGTACCAATTTTATTCCAAAGAGTTTTTCCAAGCCCCTTCTTGATGTTAGTTATGCCTTGACACTCGTTTGATCACTATTATAGGAAAGATTGAGCTCTATATTTGTTAAGAGAGCAAGCAACCGATTAATTGTTATTAGACATCCAACTCTAACACCTAAGAAGATATTGAGGGCTTAGCAGGCACCCTAGTATAGGTGCCTAACACTAAAAGTGCAAACCTAGCAACATCTATGATGATCACTCTCAAGGTGGTCGACACCTCCATGATGGAGGCACTCTCAACATTGCCCTTTCTATCTTTCATGAAGTTTGATTTAACTTCAATCATAACTTGACTTGGATTCTACTCCCCAACTTCCTGTTCTTTACAATCACATTGGAAATTGATCTAATTCCCTAGATGACTATGAAATAGAACTTTATAAAGTCTTTCAATATTGAAGGTATGAAATTCATTTAAGTCCTTAGATGAACGCGAGTAAGCACATAATTTAACTTGTGGAAATTGATCAAATTACTAATCTTATTTCTATAGATAAAAGTAAGGTAAATATTAAAATTAAACATTATATTATAATTTCAATACGAAAATGGGATTTCCATGTTCAAAATGGGAGGCTTAGTCATGCACATAATTAAGACTACAAGGGCATATTACTAAAAGAACTAAAAAAAGCCTAGCGAACTAAATCAATTAACTAAATGAAAAAGGCCTGAGGGTTCAAAAACAATTATGCCCATATAGGAAGGCAACAAAATCCTAATGGAACTAAGTCCATCAAGAAGAAAAACTATAAATACTAAGTTTCGAAGAGAACTTGGACATAAGAAATCATTCACAAAGAATTGGGGAACCTTGAGAAAATATGAGAGCACAGAATCTCTCTACAAGCATTTCAGAGAATACAAACCAATAGATTGATTGTTGTCCAAAAGGAAACTTGTTCCACTTTTATGGATCATAAAAAATGCTTAAAAAAGGTATATAAAGATCAAAAAGAAAAGTGAAAGTATTATTGTTTTGTATTTGTGAGAAAAAGTGATAACAAAAAATTTGATAATTCTAGTATACGGATAACAATAGTATATAAATTAATGTCAACTAAGTTTACACTGTAAAGATGAAAAATACTATATATGAAATATCTATTAATAGAATAAAAAACTAAGTTTTAAAAGCCAGAAAAAATAAAAAAATTAGGCACAAAATTGACATAAACTAAAGTGTTGTATTTATAGAATAAATAACCTAACCTACAAAATTGAGAGGCAAGGAAATTCACTGCTTGTTGGTACTTATAGATTTTTATTTGTTTTAGTTACCAAATGATATTTGTACATAAGTTATTGCATGTATGCTTGTTATGTTAATTTAATTATCAACATTACCGTGCATGTATTTATTATGTCAATTCAACATATACCAACCTTGGAATACTCGTTTCAACTAATTATCAAGTTTAGCATTTGAGGTTTAGGATTGAACTACTCAACATCCATTAAATATAACCATTTTATTGAGCCAAACTAATAAAATATTATTAAAGAAATTCTAAATATCCTCATGATTGATGAGAAAAATGTTTTTAGAAATACACACAATTTATAAATTAACAACAATATGTTTAATAATATGTAGAATATATTATTTTTCTAATTATAATTGATTTTGAGGTATTTTTCTCAAATATTGCAATTTTACTTTTGATAAAGATGTAAGTTTTATTTTGTCAAGTTTCATGACATATTTCTTAGTATTGATTACATTATTAAAATTGGATGAGATAATAAAATTGAAAATTTTTAATATAATTGAATACTCAAATTAAAAGGAGTTGTAACATGCTTATAATCAATGAAATTTGTTTTATGAAAATTTTATTGATATGATGCGAGTAATCAATTAAAATATCATCACATGTTTTAGTAATTTTCATGCCCAAAATAATTTGCCTCAACAAAATTTTTCATATCAAAGTGGTTACGTACTAAACATGTTCTATTTTCTTTAATAAAATGCAAATCAAGCCAAAGATCAATAACTCATCACCATAAAGGCAAACAGTAACATGTCAATCATCACATGAGTTATGATAGATACAATTGTCACACTAATTTGATTTATCAATCAATAGGGAACCAAACTTCTCATGTCATTGCTTTGGTGCATAAATGCCTCAAGCTATATTGGATGTAGCCAATTAGATATTTTGTTTTCTTGGTCTACTTTTACCAAACCTTTAGGTTAGTTTATGTAAAAAAAATTTTTTATCTATCTCTATTTAAAAATGCAATTTTTACATCTATTTGATGAATATGTAAATCAAATATGTTGGAATAGTGCTTTGCAAGCCAATGAAATTGGCCTTGTACAAACTATTACCTTGTAAAACAATCTTGATTGAATGATATTCTCTATATGGCCATCTTCATCTTATGCTTTGTTTCACTTCACTAGCATTTGAATAAAGCCCTTAGATCACCTATGACTACGGGACTTGGTTTGGTGACTATGAAATAAGTATCACACGGTCGTGATTTTAAATTTTTCAAGTCATAGGATCTTATGAGATGGGTATCTAAGGTCCAGATAGATTTGCACTAACGATGCATAAATCCAAGAGTTGGAGATTGTTTCGTTCCATGAGAAACTGTATGAGATACGGGTGTATGTTAGTGGGTGCTTGTTACAAAACAAGGCACTGAAGACCCATCAAAAAATCCATTAGATAACCGAAGTGGCTAGTTCTCCTAGTTACATTAATGCATATTATTAGTCATCTGACTTGAGGATCCATGGTAATCTTGTGTTCGGTCCTCATGCTTTGTTACTTTCTGCCTGCTCGTAGTACAGTGAAAAAAAATTAGTTTTATTATTTTTATAGTCATACACATGAGATGAAAAATTGCTGCAAGTTAATGGAGTTCTATCCTAGTGTTGCAATTAGCAACTTAAATATACTGTGAAAAAATATATAGTCCCAAAAAGAAATTAATATATGATGAATATGGTAAAAATTTAATAGTCTAAAACTTTCAGATATAGAACAAAATACCAGAGATAGTAAAATGGCAAGAAAGCAAAAAAAGAGACATAGATGATTTGTAGTGGTTCAACTAGCCTGCATTCATTATCTAAGTCACATGACTTATGATTATTAACATACACTTTACTTAACAAAAGGATTAGTACAAAGGTACAATAATCAAAGAGTGACTTCTCAATTCCTCACAAGAACAGCATAAGCTCACAACTAAGCGCACAACTGAGATCAAGAGAGAGCTTAGACTAAAAATAGTTATAAGAGCTTATAATTTAGGACATTTTAATTCAAGTTTCTAAGAGAGAATATCTCTCAAGCATATTTTCCTTAGCCTAGCTTGATCCTTTAAATACTGTGAGGGTTGAATGATGTGTTGAATCTTTTCCTTGATGAGATTGCTCTAATTGTTGATGGAGTGAAGTTGCCAAAGTCAAGTTTGCTTGTTGGTATTAATTTTGCTCCCTTATTGAGTGCAACGGTAAGATACCATAATTAGGACAACATCCTCAAAGTAAGTTTCCCGATTGCCCATAATGGCTAATTTCCTTAATCTGCAAACAAAAGACTTGGCAAATAAATATTTTGAAAAATTTAATAATAATGAAGATTTTTGCAAAATGTGCATAATCAAAACTAAACAAATGGAAATCTTCACAATCTCCCTCTTTTTTTGTGATGCCCCATCTAGCCATTCTCCCTTTGTGAGAGAGAATCATGAAGAAGTTTGTTTTTCTCCCCCTATTAAATGTAATTGCAGTATCTCCAACAATAAAAATTTAACCAGACACAATATATATAACATCAGTTTATTTAAAAGAGACCAAACTATTAGATCAACAATGCATCATGATCATCAAAGTAGTTTAAATAGTGCTAGTTCAAAAGTGTAAGAAACAAAAAGATACTAGTTCGATCAATGTAAATGATTTTTATAATAGTCCTAAGACACTAATAATAAAGTGGCAATATAAGCTAGTACAAAATATCTCCTTCATAATCAAAGAGCTAGCGATTGTGAAAGCATTTACAAAAGGAGTAATGGAGCTCTTTGAGTACGATGTTCCACAAGGGCAATTGTATGTATTAACCATGGATTTTTGAATTCCCTTCGTAGGACTTGGTTAGGATTATTTAAGATTTTGAATATATGAGCCAAAAAAGAATATATCAAGTGTAGAATGGTAAATAGCTATGTTAGAGATTTGCACTCTGAAATTAAATAGTACACTAATAATACAATTAGAAATTTTGAAAGACAAACAAGAATTCGTATGGGAAATGTTACAATGCTTAAATTATGCTTGAGAAAACAAAATCAATCATTAGGAAATGGTTTAGTACAGATATTTACAAGTTGATTTTTAGTTTTAGTGAAATTTACACAAATATTTCCTTTTTGAATATGATCTATTCTAAAATGATGCCTAATCTCATATGCTTTGTGCAAAGTGATGCATTGAGTTTGGTAATGCTAATGGCACTTGTGTTATCACATTTGATAGGAGTGAAAGAAAAATTTAACCTAAAATCACATGGAGTTTACTTCATCCACAATACGTTTGAGCAACTATTACCTAGTGCCATATATTCTACTTCAGTGGTAGATAAGGTCACTACACTCTTTTTTTTGCTATACTACTTTACAAGGAATCTTCTAAGAAGTTGCCAAGTTCCAATGATACTTTTATGGTCAATTTGCACCTAGCATAGTCAACATTAGAAAAGCCCAACAAAAACATTTTAGAGACAGGATAGTAGATACCATTGCCAGAAGTTGCCTTATGGTATTATAGAATTAACTCAATAGATTTGAAATGGGATTTTCTTGAAATCTTTCATAGAGGCTAATTGAAAAGAAAATGTCTAGATGGTTGGTCATGAGGTAGAGCAAATTTCCATTTATGCCTTGATCCATTGACTCATCAATGTTGTTTCCTTTAGGGTTCTAGTTTGGAACCCCCTAGCCATTGGAACAATAGTTTCTTTGTAGTCTTCTATTCCAAACTTTGTTAATAATTCTTTGTTATATTTTCATTGTGATATAAAGATTCCTTCCAATGTTTGTGTGATTTGAAGTCCAAGAAAGAAATTTAACACCTATGAGACTCATTTCAAACTCATTTTTCATGCCTGATGCAAATTCATCACAAACATGCATTTTAGTTCCTCCAAAAATTATATCATCTATCTAAACGAGCAATATGTCATTATGAGAATTTTTGTGAAAAGTATGGTGTCTACCGTACCCATGCAAAAACCTTTAAATAAGATAAAAAGTGCTCAAACATTCATATCGTGCTCTGGGTGCTTGCTTGTCTTAGCCTATATAAAGCTTTTGACTACTTTAAAACATGATATGGAAATTAAGAATTTTTAAGACCAGGAAGTTATGAAGGAAGATTTTCAAGGAGGAGAAGCTTGAATTTCAAAACATTCAATTAACATATGAAGCTAAATATTTAATCACTTTAAATATCTCCTCCAATAGATCATCTCATGTATCATGAATGGATTTCACTAGAAAACACATTTTTTCCTAGCATTCTTTTTGTAGAAGATGTTAACTTAAGGTGTAATCCAAATTATGCCCCTTGAACTCTTCTAGTATTCCACTCCAAAACTAGATCTACACCTTCAATGGAACTTTCCAACACCTTGACAATGGAGAAGTACCACCCCAATTAGAAGAACAAATGCTCTTCCTCCAATGGTATCCACATATCAAGTGATCTTCAAACTTTGAAAAAGATAGCTAGAGATGATCTTCAAAGCTTGGAGGAAGAAGAAGCATAGAGAGCACTTTATGAGGGTGAAGAAGACTAGAAAAAAGGATATTTTGAAGCTAGTAATTTTACCAACACTTGATCAAGTGACAAGAGCAAAGGGGTGGCCACTTTAAGATATTTATAGGCAAATTTTGGCTTAAAAATGTGACTTACATATTCATACACCTATATGTATTGTAATCACATCTTCCATCACCATGGAATATCCTCCAAGATTAAATCTAGGTGAGTCCATATAAAGTGGTGTGGTGTGCACCCACTACACTAGATACCCTATAGCATGTCACACTCTTCACATCATAGAATCTTATATATATACATTATATATAAAAGACCCACACCTTCTATCTTATGGAATATTTATATATACAACATCTATATATATATATATTAGGATCACATTTTCCATCTTATGGAAAATGATCCAATTGGTCTACCTAGGCATGGTCTAGTGTGATCCCATTACACTAGATCATGCCCTTCTAGTCTTGATGGTCCATAAATTAGTCCTAATTAAAATTCAATTCTAATGCCAATTTCTAGTCTATCAATTTATCTATACAAATTCTTATCTCAATTAAATAATCATATTATCTAATTGATTTAATTCAACACGTGAACTAATTATAGTTGGCTTCAATTAAATAATCAAATTATTCAATTGAATTAATTTAACTCCTTAAATTAATCAAGTCAATTAATTCCTCCTTCTCTATTAAACTGCTTGGATTGTATTATCTAACACTTAGATAATATCCATTGTGAAGATATTTTGGCTTTTATGTGTGACTAGTTGAGTTCACCAATCAATTAGACATAGGCCTACAACTCCTTTTGATTTAGTTATGAATAGTAAAATACTATTTTGATCAATTAAACTCTTTCAATTGACTACTTTTGAATTAATCTTCATTAATTCAAGAGTACACAATTTCTATGGTTGATGTCTAGCCATAAGTCCATGGAGCCCAGTCAACAGGTGAAATCAATTCATGTGGCCTTTTCACTTACCAGTACTATACAAATACAATACTTATATTTTCTATCTCTTGATTAAAGCTCAGGGCCAAGATACTTGTCGAAACTCTAATACCCTCAATAATTATGTATCCATCCTTAATGATCGATTCTTTTGTGACCTTAACTTTGAAAACTCTTTTCCAAATTGTCACTATACCTTGCGCAAGGGCTTCTTGAATCGAACATCATTAAAAACATAGGAGATCAACTCACTCACCAAGATGAGCAAAATAGATCCTTTATTGATTTTTGCAAACCTTCACATACAAGTAACCTATGCCCAGAACGCACACCTTGTGACTTGCTAAGTGATTTGTGCATAAATTAAAGCATAAGTATTGGCATACAAGATTACCTTTTAACCTCAAGTCAAAGGATTAATTAATGCACTATCGTAAGCTTAGAGAATCATCCTTTTTGACATGCCACCTTGACTACCTCAAGGATGTCTCTATGTCAAGTCCTCAATGAACTTGTTCTCTAACAAATCCCCTACTAACATGTGTCAATGTCCACTACACTGAATGCCCATGAAATATGGCATTGTCCAACCTTTGGAGCATACATCGCTAATACAAGTCTTTCAAATCTATGATGTTATTATCTAATAGATTATAAAACTTAGAGCAATTTCAAGATCACTACCATAGAGACATGTTTCATGATGTAGCTAACCATTGCAAGCTTCAACCAAATGCTTAATGAAGAAGCATAACACAATTATATTGATAAAATAAGAGTACCTTATAAGAGTAGTTATATGCCAATCTAATTGGCTTGCCAAGCATTACTTTACCAAGTTGTTCCACAAAAATTTCTATTAGTTAACTATTTAAGAAGACACTCTTGACATCCATTTGAAATAATGTGAAATTTTTATGTGATGCAAATGACAATAATATGTGAATTGATTTAAGACGTGAAATAGGGGCATATGTTTCATCACAGTCGATAACTTTTTGTTGAGAGTATCCATTAGTTACAAGCTTGGCCTTGTTATTAATAGCATTACCTTTTTCATCCATTTTGCTGTGAAAGACCTATTTGGTTCTAATTATTGAATGATCATAGGCCTTTTGATAAGATCCCATACCTTGTTTTCATTAAATTGGAAAGTCTTTTTGTTCATTGCATTGACCCAGAATTCATCGCTTGGAGCTTCTTTTGTATTACCTAGTTTTGTAAAAAAATAAAAAGAACAAGAATAGAGTGTCTTGGGTTATCATATTTGGACTTTGACCATGTAGCGATCCCAATAATATTGTCTATTGCATCATGTGATGTATGCTTTGATTTTCTGGCATGTTCTTTCTTTCATTATCAATAGTTTCATCTATAGGAACCACTGGTTCATCAATGTTTCGAGATTTCTCCTTTTCTGATTTATTTTCCTACTAGAGCACTTCTATTACTTTTTCAATACCTGTGGATTCTTTGCTCAAAGTGTCCTTGGATAATAAAGGGTTGGATTGATAAAAAACCACATGAATGAATTCTTGGATAGTTATCTTTCTTCTATTGAACACTCTTTAAGCTTTACTATATGTTGAATAGCTAACAAATATACCTTTATCATATTTGAAATTAAATTTTGCAAGATGCTCCCTATCATTTAGAATATGGCATTTCCATCTAAACACCTAAAAATAAGAGATATTTAGTGTCTTACATTTCCAAAGTTTGTAGGGAGTTTTTTTTCTTTAATGAAAGGTCTTAAGAAGACTTTATTAATCACATAACACGTCTTGTTTACTGCTTCCTCCCAAAAGGTGGGAAAAACATATTCATTTAGCATCATTCAAACAATTTCCTATTGAATCATCTTTTTTCTTTCAACTACCTCCATTTTGTTTAGGTGTTTCTAGAGAAGAAAATTGTTGGTATTACAAAATTCTTCATAGAGAGTTGCGAAATTGTGATTATCAACTTTCATTCCATGATCGCTTTTGATAGTATTAATCGTGTAACCTTTATCATTTTGAATATTCTAGGTAAGAGAGATAAAATGATCTAAAGCTTTATTGTTATGAGAGAGAAAGTCCACTCAGGTAAAGCAAAAAAATCATCTACAATTACAAATACATATTTACTTCCACCAAGTGATGTAGTTTTCATACATCCAAAGAGATCAAGATGGAGAATATCTAGTGTTTTGAAAGATGTTATTTATTATTTTGAAAGAGTTCTTTATTTGCTTTTCTTTCATGCATGTACCATATACTTTGTTTTTTACGAAACCAATTTTAGGGATACCCTTAGTTAAGTCCTTTTTCATAAAACATTTAGAAGTTTCATATTTGCATGACTTAGATGCATATGCCATGTCCAACTAGAATCCTTGGTTGCGACAAGACACTCAACTTTTTGTTTGGACAAATCTTCCAGATTTATACAATATATGTTTCTTTCTCTTACGGCAGTAAAAATAATTTCTTCATGCTTAGTTACCACAATGAGAAGGTTGAAATTGTACCTAAAACCCATTGTCGCATAGTTGGCTTATGTTGAGAAGATGTGTTTTAGCAAATCTACAAGCTAGACATTTTCAATGGAGGTTCCATCCTTTTTACCAACTATTTCTTTGCCAACAATTCTTCCTTTTTATTGTGTGCAAATAGAACTTTACCTCTATTGTACTCATGTAGCTCAAAAAAGAATGATTTGTTTCATGTTATGTGTCTAAAACATCCACCATTTAGATACCATTTGTTTGTCTAAATTGCTTTCTTGGTTACATTTTACAACACAAGTTTTAGTATTTTTAGGTAATCACTCTATTGCTAGATTGTTAGATATTGGTAGTTACATATATTTAGCTTTAATCTCCCTTTTCACTGGGCATTTGAAAGCTGTATGATTGATTTTTGTGCAGGTGTAAGAGAATCCTTTATTAACTATTCTTGTGTTATAAGTTATAAGTTCTATTTTATTCTTTTCTTTAATGGTTCTTTTTAGATTGTAGTTTCTTTTTCAATAACTTTCAATTAGTCTATTCCTTTCCTTCAAACGTTTCCCTATGAGTTGTCAAAGTGATCTAATTCTTCTTTTTTATTTAGGGTGATCCCTAATTTTTCTTTAAGAAGATTTATTTCTTATTGAAATTTAGTTAGCTGATTATGATATTCGATGTTCATATCAAGAAGACTAGTATCCTCATGATTAAACTTAAAGCTGTTGGAACTTAATTCAAAAACTAATGTTACCTACATATTGGTTATAAGACAATTATATTTTTAACTGACTCAAGTTTAAGTAATCCCAAGTAATGGTCATAGCTCTTAACATGGAACTTCTTTCATATTTTAGGCTCCTTTTAGTTCTAAGCAATTTGATCTTTTATTTCCAACTTCTTGGCATTGGTGGCATATGATCTACTTGTTTTTTTGAAATTCTACTCTTTTTGGAACTTGATTTGGTATCTTTTCTAAAATAATTTTTTGCTTGGGTGATCATGGCAATTCATCACTAAAGCTTTCTTCATCTAAATCACATAGGTTATTGTTCTAATCTCCCTAATCTGAGTTGAAAGCAATATTTTTCTTGTTATTTCTGTCCAATATTTCCTCTTTGCCAAGTGAACTAATCAATTCTCCCATGGTCATCGTTTCTAATTTGTTACTTCATGAATTAGGAAGACCTTGGGGTCCATTTTTTGGGCAAAGATCTTAGGATTTTCTACACCTATTCAATTCTAGACACAAAGTTTCCAAGTGCAAATAGCATATTCATAATTTTGATCAAGCCAGTGTACATTTAGTTTATTGTTTCACCTGTTTTCATAGAGAACATCTTATGTTGTGAGTAAGTGGAGCAATTCATTCTAATTTTACTTAGGAGGTTTCTTCAAAGGTAACGTGGAGCATATCCCACATGTTTTTTGTAGAGGTGCATGTGTAACTCAATTGTACTTCTCTTTTAGTAGCACAAAAGAAAAAATATTCTTTGCCTTTGCATTTATTGTTAGAATTTTCTTATCTTTAATCGTAAGTTCCAGTCTGCATCTTAGGGACATTTTTTTTTTGTTTGAATAATGGGTCTACCAATGACGAGGCTCTAGAGATCATAATCAAGGTTGTGAAAAATTCTTTAATCCTACTCTTCCATGTTAAATAGTTGGTCCTGTTAAACAATGGGGAACAAGTAGGGATTGACCTTTTGCATACACATCAAAACTAGAAGAGGCCTTTAGGATCTTTTAGTTCAAATTGGTAAGAACTTATATATGTGAGCCCTTGGCTCTAATACCAATTGAAAGAATTTGTGGTCCCAAAAGGGAAATTAATATAAAATGAATATAATAAAAATGTAACGATCTGGAGCTTCCAGATATAAGATAAAATATAAAAGATAGTAAACATGACATAAGGAAATAAAAGAAACATAGATGATTTATAATGGTTTGGAAAGCCTACACCACTACTTAAGTCACAAAACTAAAGATTTTTAACCTACACTTTACTTAACAAAAGGATTAATACAAAAATACAAATCAAAGGCTAATTCCCTTAATATGCAAATAGAAGATTTAGCAAATAAATATTTTGACATTGATGTGACTACAATTAGACATAAGGACATCTTGATAAATTGACTAAGTATAATAAATCCACCCTAAAATTAATTAGCTGAGTAAATGGACCAAAGACCCAAAGGACAAACTAAGCCCATTAATAGGGCAGAAAAACCCCAATAGGCCTAAGCTTATCTAGACTAAAATCTATAAATACCTTGTCCCAAAGAGATTAGGATAGAAGAAATCATTCGTCAAATTTTTAATATTGGAAGAACTCTCAAGAATCATGGATCTCTCTACACATTCTTGAGAAGACTAATTAACACTCTATTGTTTTCTGGAAAAGACCTTACTCTATTTTTGAGCAGTATCATTTTGGTGCCATCTGTGGAAAGACTCAAAGAAATAAGAAGGCATGCTAAAGATGTAGATAAGATCAAGAGCTCATGATCCCATCAATCAAGTGGCCCCTACATTGGGGAATGTGAAAGGTCACCATGGAGAAGCACTACCCAGTCTAACATTGGATCCTACTCTTAACGCTTGGTTGATACTAATGAGAGGCCTATTGAGGTACCCATGCAGCAAGTCCCTCCTCATGAAGAACCGATTTTGCTTGTCATGCAAGAAATATAGAGAACCTTGCTAAAGAACATCACAGCTTAAGTTGCAATAAAACTGATTGCTTAATATGTTGAGTAGCATCACCTTTTAGAGCTGCAACAATCCTTCCATAGGAACAAAAAGGTTTCATCCTTCTCGAAAAAAGTTTGAATAAAGAGTCAACTCAAGGTGCAATGTCACTCTTCTTTCTCTATCTCACCAAGGAGACACTTAATCTTCATTCCATGTGGACTTTAAACAATATTTTCTAAAGTGTACAAGAGTCAAGAGTCCAAGGCATTCCTTAGAGCTACAACCATCCAGAGATATAGAGATCCATTAACATCGATTAGTTGTAGCACCTCTAAGATATAGTCCTTTCTCTCCGGCGACCTTAACAGAAGCACTCTCACATGGGACGAAGATAACCCTATCACCAGAGTTTGATGATACTATAGATCTTCAAGAACACATGGATAACTTCTTAGTGAGGATAGAGTTGTACAACCTGAGTGAAGCTACATACTGCAAGCTCTTTACACCAGTCTCATGAAGCGAGCCTTGATGTAGTTCAACCAAATGCTAGCAAGTTAAATCACTGGATGGAAAAGTGTTGGCACAACTTTTCCCTCAAAACATCTCCATCAACCATAAGTATCCTTAGACAACAGCTTATCTATTTACTATCAAGCAGGAAAATAAAGAGTATTTGAGGACTTACCTCAACCACTTTATATAAACTGTCTAAAAGACCTTATATGTTAGCAAGAAGCTTTTTCCTAGTATCATCCAATAAAACCTAAAGTATCTCAAGTTTCAAAAGTCAATTATTGGGAAGCCACCTACCACATTAAAAGAGTTCCTCTTGTGTGCTAAGAAATACCTTAAAAGCTAAGATTCCTTAAAAGGCCCCTAGCGAAAGATACGTGATGAATGGAATAACCATACCAAGAAATAAGGAGAATGAAAACACAACCCCATGCACTCATGTAGCACAAATTTCCCTCATCGTATCCTAAATGAATATACTAACTATTGTAATGCAGCAGCATCTTTCCAATTACTGTCACAGAAAACCTTATAAATACTATAAAGGAGTGCTACCATTTGAAGGATAGAATTGAGAAATTGATACAAAGAGGATACATTAAGGAATACATAGCTCAAAAGGTGAATAGTCTAAAGAAAAATTCTTCTAGAGAAAAAAGAAGGAAATACAAGATAAGGTTGAGTGACCACATAGTTTGGAAAGAGCATCAACATCGGAGTGACCCCAATAATCTCTCTATAGCAGAAGTCATCTTTGTAATATTAGGAAGGTCATCTACAGGAGATTCCTCCAACACAAGGAAAGCATTAGTGAGAGAAGTCAGGCAAGTACAAGCCTATGCAGATACAAATTTTAGAAAAAGAGCACATAATGATGCTACAGTGAGGACATCATTTGCCAACTTTTGGGTTAAAAAAATACTAGTAGATAGTGACAACTCTACAAATAATTCTACTTCACAATGTATTTCTCCGACTTAGGATTGATAATGCTTAGCTACAAAAAATCAACACCCCTTTGGTGAGTTTCACAGAAGACACCATAGAAGCACTTGACGAAGTATTATTCCTCTTTCCTTAGGCATACATTCAAAAAAGGCGATGAAGATGATGAGGTTCTTGGTAGTGAAAACCCTCTCCACGTACAACGCGATTCTGAGAGGCCTACCGTGAACCTATCCCAAATTATGATATCTATTTACCATTTGAAGATGAAATGTCCATGCCAAATGGGGTTAGTGAAGTGGTGGGTGACTTAAGAGTAGCAAACGAATACCATGCTAATACATTGAAAGTATGAAGTCACTTACCTCTTAGGCCAATCATGTAAAAGAACCATCAAAGAAGTAAGACAGAGGTATAGTTGGATATAGATCTTAGGGAAAGACGTATGCCTCACCATGGCATTTGAAGTGCATTGCTGACAATGCCTCACCATGATAAGTAGCTTGGTTTGATTCCTTCTTCATTTCAATTTTCTTTTCTAGCTTTTTTTGAATAAAGCTTGCCCATTAGAGAAGGTATTAGTTCTTTGTCAATATTCTTTTGGTTAATGCAAACTTTTCCATTTTCTACATGTTATCCATCTTCTATGACTTTAAATTTTGCAAAAATTGAGTATTTGAAAGCAACTTTAAACAAATGCCCAATATAAGGCTCTTCAACAATTATGAAGAGTTGTGCCAGCCATTGGGCATAAACCCACTATAAAAGCCCTGCAAGGTATGCAGTAGCTAGTGTAATCCCACTATTGGCCCTTATAGAGGTATATGGTAATGACGCTATGAAAAAGTTCTCTATGGCTCCCTTTAAGAGTACAAGCCATTCTAAAAATGTCCTGTATATATTCCTTTAGGCATCCAAGGAGTTCTGAAAAAGCGCTTTATCAAGTTCATTCTGAAGCATCCTAGAAAAGTCCACTATTAGTTCTTTTGGGTAATATGTAGTGTAATTGAAAAAGTCCATTATTGGGTTCCATCTGGAGTATGTGGCATCCATCCTAAATAAACTTATTAAAGAATACCTTGAAAGGAACATATGTAATCAAGCAAAGGAAGTCCATCTCAAAGGTGACAACACTTCAAAACTTAGAAAATATTTCATGCACTTACTATGAAACTTCACAAAAAATCATGAATTTGATCATTCTCATTTTGATTCCTATTCTATGCTCAACTTGAGTGTGTAAATAACAATCTCCCTCCATTGGAAATTCTACTTCATGTAAGGTGAACTAATGAAGATAATTAGAAGGCGGCTATGTGTCACTCCAAAATAATCTTATTCAACTTAATGTTTGTAATCACTTTTACTTCATGAACATGTTAAAGTGTTGTCATGCTTCATCACTTAAAAATTCTCTAAGTTCTAAGACAACTATTGAAGGCATTACACTATAATAGATTCAAAACGAATCCTAAGCCAATACCTGCTAGGCAACCTAGTGTGAGGTACCCAATGGGCACCCAATACCCCTACATGGGGGCACATTATGGGTACTTGAGGTTAACTATGAGAGGGGCACCCTAGACAGAGTCTAGAGGGCACCTTTAGGTGCTCGAATTATTGTGAAGAGGGACGCCCGATGAGTGCTTAGGGACAACTGCAGGGCAATTTGGTATGATGCTTATGCTACGGTGCTAACATCTGGCGTGTATCCGACATCTCACATAAACACTCACAACAAATTTTTTCTAACATGTATGGTGATGATTTTATATCTCTTACTCCTAAATTCATAGAGTACAAGCATGCAATGCTAATAAGTCATACATTTAACCATACACTTGCTTGAATACAAAATAAACATGAAAGAAAAAATTCTTATTGCAATCAAATGAGAAAAACATTAAGATGTCTGGTTAATACTTGGCTTCTAAGTGAGAACAACAATATGAAAGGAAAAATACTAAACAACTTTGTATAAATAAATCCTATTTATTATTGCCACCTAGATATATGTCTTCATTCATGTGGAGCTATCTTTATTGGCTTCTCTACTACAACCTCCATTCCATTATCAAAACCTTTCTCAAGTTCTTTGGCAGCAATGTTTACTAGGATAGTAGGATCTATCATCAATAAATCTTCTTTAGAGTATAGCCCAATCCCACCTAAAATACAGTGAAAACTCTAAATGGTCTTCTCATAAATCATCCTCACCTTTGATTCCATTACTTCAAAAAATTCATCAAAACTTCCAACTCTTTGATCATTTCCTCACAAGTGGCAGTGATGAAGAACTCTTGATTTCTCTCCACTCTTCACCTCATTCACATACTTTACTTTCAAGTGTCATACTCTTTGAGTAACTAAGCTAACTCCTCTTTCTTGCTATGCTTTCCGACTACTTTGGTAGCTTTTTCCTTAAGATATTTCACTGTGGATAGAACTCCCTTTGCTCAGTAGGACATCTGCTCAACCAATTTCTAATATCCTTGTGATGAAAAAATGTAAAAAAGCTCTAAAGTCAAATAATCATGGCAAAAGTAACACAAAGAGAAAGAACCAAAACAAAAAAGTGAATTCATACCTAGACAAACTTACCAGCAACTATCATAGCTAATTAGGAAAAAGAGAATAATTCCAACTTCCCTTGATCATATTTGCTTACCACGCTCTGCATGCGGTCAGTACCAAATGCAGTTTCATCAACATCCTAGGGAGAATCCTCCTTATAACTATGCCACAAACCATAGCAAAATAGCCCTTTCCCTCACTAGCACAAAAATGACAAGTAGACTATGATAAGTAGTAGATTCACAGGCACACTTCCCCGTAGGATCGAAAGGCAATATCTCAACCTCATCACTTACATCATGAGTGCCTACCGTCAAAGCTAGTGGGGTACGCACTTTATCTGGTCATCAACCCATAGGGCTAAGCGATGCCCACTCTACTGTATCTCTTTACGATGATGTTCCACGATATATTTTTCAGCTACTCTTTCTTTTGCTGTTGAAGTGTAAATCTTTACAAAGTTCAATCTTTTTCCTGTCAATAAAAAAAGAAAAACTAAGTCAATATACTAGCAATGTGCAAAAGTATATAAAAATGTATAAATGAGCTCAGGTAAGAGCCATAAATTAGAAAACAGAATATGCTAAGTACCAGCTGGGAACATATAAGTGACGATGAAAGGAAGATGAAATCCCACTTCAAAAAAGTTCACGCGAAGGTCACAATCTACTCCACTTGCAGCAAATGTCATAGCCCTTGTCCATAACCAAAAAAAATAATCTATCTTTCTAAGGACCTCCAGATTAAAGTAACTCACACAAAAGTTTGTTATGTAGCTTAGGAAATAAATGAAAAAAAGGCTCATTCGACACCTTACACACCCTAAACACGGTAGGCTAGCTATCCAAAGATAATGGCAAACCTAACTCACTCAGACACTATCTAAATCCCATGAAAGACATAAAGAAGTTAAGCACATGCTATTGTAGCTGCATACCATAGTTGTGCACTATATTTAACAAAAGAGGGTAAAGAGGAATGGAGGATCCACAAGTGAAATAACTACAAAAACCCATGAAGTACACTCTAGTAAGCGACACCATGTGATCTCAAAAAGAAGAAAGGATAAATTTGAATTAGATACACAAATTCTACGTCTCAAGATGTGTAACTACTCCAGCTCAAGTAAACACTTAATCCTTGCCACCTTGAAAAATTATTAATGTCTAATAAGAACACTCTCAAAATTTTCATGAAAAAGAACCATTCTTCTCAAAATCAACAATAGACAAAAAAGATGACTTTATTAGTCTTTCTCACCAGGAAATTCCCCCAAACTTTATAAGGTTTGGATTGACTACACCCTGAGAAGAGAACCGAGATATGTGCGATACTACTCAAATGATGACCCCTATGAGCGCTAGAGGACAATTCACTACGGACACCTGCCCAAGATGCCCTATAGCCCCAGGCACCACATAGGTGCTTGAGATAGGTGATGTGCAAGTGCCCCAGCTAGGCACCACATGAGCTGCCCCCTCGGGTGCCCAACTATGCTACCATGTGCAGGTGATTGGTCAGCCACGTGGCCACCACGTTAGCTCCTTCTCTATCCCCATAGGATTAATGTATTGAAAACTACTTTCCTGAATTCAACTGAGAATTAAATTTATATATTTTTCAACTCAACCAAGGATCTTAAAGTACTTGCTAACTCTAAAGGAGCTAAGATAGAATTTACAAACACTTGAACCAAGAAGAAAGAAACAAATCAAAAAGTCCAAGGTAAAAAAAAGACCCTACTTGAAGGATTCATCTTGACCCTCTTGATAGAGTTGTCTCATCTTCTTCTCCTCCCTAGCCAAAGTAAAACTCCTCTCTTTTTTGGTCACTCCCCTAGGTACCAACAAAAACCACCTTTTTGGACCACCTCTCAAAAGATTCAAAGATACCCACAAACTCCTAAGCTAAGAATAATTACCCAAAACTAACATAAAATAAACTTGATAAATTAAACTTAAATTATACTTTCAATGTAAAATTAACAATTATCCACAAAAAATATGGGAGCTTATTAATGTGACTAAAAATGAAAATAAGGACATTTTGATAAATTGATTAAATATAGTAAATCGACCATAAAATTAATTAACTGAGTAGATGGGTCAAAGAGCACAAAGGACAAACCAAGCCTATCAAGAGGGTAGAAAAACCCTAATGGGTCTAAGTCTATCAAGACTAAAATCTATAAATACCAATTCCCAAAGTGAAATGGGACTCAATAAATCATTCACCAAATTTTTCAAAATGAAAGAACTCTTAAGAAGAGCATATTTCTTTGTGTGCATTCTTTGAGAACGAACCGACACAATTATTTTCTCAAAAGAACCTCATTCCATTTCCGAGCAGCATCAAACAGATTTAATAATAATGAAGATTCTTGCAAAATGAGCATAAACAAAGCTAAATGAAAAGGAGATCCTAACAAGGTGCTATTAAAAACCTAGACATAGAGGATAGTTTTAGAATAACAATAAAAACCGTAGCTGTCCCTTGATCCAATTTCTTGCTTTCCAAATTCTTATGTGTTTTAATTATTTTTTCATGAATTTAACATATATTATTAACATGATTTTAATATTTTATATTTTATAAACACAAATATTACACTATTCACAACACATATCCCTAAGATGACAGCCCATTTAAAAGACATTAACGAACTGTGGTTCATACATGTAGATTTCACTGATGCATTCATCCTGTGTTGATGTCCAATTTTCAAGAGCCAAAGGTTAGTCTATCAGATATAGACAAGGGACCTTTCTCTTTTGTCACTTTCAAACTTTCTGGAGCGAGCAAAACAAATCATTCCGAAATATTTGAAAACTCCAGGAACTTGTAAGTTGCATTTTATTGATCCCAGGAAACTGGCAATAGCAAAACGACCATTAAAGACAGCTCAGCATACATTAGTATATTTTAACACAGCATAAATCGACGAGACTAACATCTACCCCAATCTACAGATGAACAAGACGACAAAAACAACTAAAAGTGCAAGCTGAAGAGACATGTTAGGTACTCTAGATTACAACAGGTAACCTAAGATGCCATTACTGGAAGTCTCTTTTGGCCTATGACAACCTCTCGAAGCCTATGGTACCCATTGCGATAATGCTCAAGCGAGAAACATAGCTGCCTTATTGCCTCACGTTTTTCCTCCGCTCCTTCAACAATGATTTTTACTTTCCTCACCACTTCTCGTTCGAGTTCTTTAATTCTCGAGCGCAGTTCCTCTGCCAATTTATGTGCCTCCTGAGCTCCAGCAATCAGCTCAACGTGCTCCATGTGCAATTCATGTAGATGCTTGCTCATCCGATCAATCTGATCATCTTTAGAACTCACTTCCGCAGAAAGTGAAGCAATATTAATATTTAGATCATCTTTCTCAGCCATAAGCATGGTGTATTTCAGTTGTAATGCGTCAAGGTTTTCCTGTAGCTCTTGGACACACTCGTTCTTGTCAGCTATTTCAGCCTTCAGCTGCTCGATTTGAGATCCAAAGGTAACTTCCATTTCTGCTGTTCCAGCCTTGGCTCGTCTCAAATCCTCTTCCAAGGATTGGCAATGTAAATCTAGTTCTTTTAGATTATCCTCCAAATAAGTTCGCTCCTTTGATATTCCAGTTATTTCTGCTTGAAGTTGCTCGTTTTTTTCAGATAAGCTCTTGTTAGTATTCGGCATTGCTTCTTTCAGTCCCCAGATTTCTTGATCATGGTCTGAGACGTTCGTTTTGTACCTTGCTATGCAGTCCTGCAGCTTCGAAACCTCTCCTTTCTCTTTCTCGAGCTTGTTTTTACAGACAGAAAGCTCTTTTTCGGCCGTTTGCAGCTGATCTTGCAAACTTTGAATAGAGGATCCCTTGCTTGCAAGTTCTTGTCTTAAGCTTGCAACTTCCTCCTCCGACTCACGAAGTTTCTCTTGTGTAATCCTAAGCTCTTCCTCGAGTGTCTGAATTTTGTGCAATGAGGCCAGAACTTGGGTTACTGAGCTGTTCAAATCCAGGACTTCAGGATCATTCTGCCCTGCGACATCTTCAGGGAGCAGATTATCTGTATCTCCAAGAGATGCGTGCTTTTGAAGGTTCATTGTCAAACGGCTAATCTTTTCTTCAGGCATTTGAATCTTCTCTTTTGAAACTCGCAATTCTTCTTTGTATTTAGCTATTTTATTACCAAGAGCTTCAGAATTTTCATCGAAGCTGTTTCTGAAAGAGCCTTCAGAAATCTCTTCCGCTTGCACTTGGAGTTTCTCTTTGACCTCGCGAAGCTCAACCTCTAGTTCTATAATCCTCAAGCGCAACCCCTGTTCCTCATCATTGCCCTGCATGGCAGAGTAATTGTTAACAGAGGAATCATCTGATTCAGATTCAGAGTCCAAAGTAGATGATTCATCTCCTTCTTTATTGTACAAGTCCGAAGAGCCACTTCCAAGAAAAAAATCAAATCCAGCAGCGCGGGGCCCAGATATACGACGACTGGGACGTCGATCAGGAGATGGGATGGTGGAAGGCGATTCTGATACGACGTCGGATATTACAGAGCCCTGAGATTGAAGATCCGAAGGAATGTTTTTCCGGAGCTCTCCGGTGACATGATCGTACCGCTCGGCCAATGACCG
The DNA here is from genome assembly GCA_014898725.1 of Jacaranda copaia. NCBI lineage: Eukaryota > Viridiplantae > Streptophyta > Magnoliopsida > Lamiales > Bignoniaceae > Jacaranda > Jacaranda copaia. The sequence continues at coordinate 567,525 of JACGDI010003368.1, forward strand.
ATACATTCGACAAAATTCCTCGACAAGACTGATTAGCTCCGGCCTCTTCTGATAATACATTTCGGCCTTTTTGGCAAATGAATCTCCATCGTCTTCTATGAGTTTTAGCATCCTTTTGACATGCTGATCCATTTCTGAGATCAATGATCTACACATGATTTTGTTGCTCGACATATTCATTTAACATAACATAACATAACATAACATAACATGCAAGAGCTTCCAAATTGAAATATATATCTCCAAAATATGGGTCCAACATGCGAAGTGTTACATGTAAATGAAATGAAATTTCGCAACAAAAGTCAATTCAGACAACCCACTTCTCCCCAGGATGTTTGAATGACACTATTGTTACCACTTATTGTCCTTTTTAAGAGGAGTGGCTATCAATTGACCAACATAACTAAGTGAAACCACAATTTTATTTCCATTAATATGTTGCTGACGAATTGCCAAAAATACTTTACCCTCGAGATTTCCTCGTAGCCACTTGGAGTTTTTGGGACTAATGTGGCTATCCCACCACCATGAGTGCAATTTAAATCTTCTATTCTATTTTTTATTTTATTTTATGAATATATGATATATGTATTAAATATTTTTTTTATAAAAATAATTGATTGAGAATCAGATACACTTGGCATAATTACAGCACATTGAAATAGGAGATGGAATAGAGGATTCAAATGCCACGAGTGAGACTTCTTGGATTCTGTCCTCTTCATTCTATTTGACTTCACCTGAAATAAGTTTAACACAAGACCACTTCAAAACTATGCCGGACGCCTGATATTGGTTCTAACATATTCCTAGTAATTTCCAATTGTGTTATTGCATATGTTATTTTGTTACAAGAAGTTCTGATCATGACAACACCAGATTATACGGTCCTTATTCCAGTATTGATCCGATTTATAAAATCTATGCCAGGAGGAACCCCTTTAGTTTGTTGAACAAAAACGAAGTGATGGAGTTCGCTTTCTTACAATTTTTCATGCCACTATAACAAAGTGGACAGAAGTAAGATCAATCTTGATAGATAGGGCTGTCAATGGAGCGGATTTTAATCTGAATTCGATTCGAATTCGATCCGATTATTTAGGATCTTTAACCGATAAAAGATTCGATGAATCTAATCCGATTAAAAAAGTTCAAAATCCAAAATAAATGGAGCGAATTGAATATGGCTCGATCCGATCCATTAATAATCCGAATCTGAATATATTTAATATTATACATATATATTATTATACGTATATATACACATAATCCTATAGTAATGCCAAAGTATATATTTATATGAAAGAAATAATGAACTCTTGTGTAATATATGAAATCATGTGTTTTTCATATAAATTATTAGATTTCGAGCTTATTTACATCATAATTATATCACTTATTTTTTAATTTTTATAACAAAAAATTATGTGGAAAGAATAATGAGTAAGAACCGAATACCATAATACAGTAAGAATGCAATACAAATCTCGATTTAATTAGAATGAGTTTTTTTTTTTTATAGAACTTTGAGTTTATAGTTAATTGATTAAGAATCATATATAACTATGTATTTATAATATCAAATAAGTACTATTATTAGCAATTAAACCTAAAATGTAATTATCTGATAAATGAATGTGATTGAGTTAAATTCTGTTGTTGCTTTTAAGTGATCAATAGACTTAAAAATTTATTCATTAATTTGTTATGTATTTTTTTTTAGGATGAACGTTTTGAATTTGAATTTTACTAAATTTTTAGAAAAATAATAAATATATGATGATTTTTGAAATATTCGAATTTGAGTTTTTTTGGATATCTGACTTTTATTTGAATTCGGGTATGATTATACCAATAACAAATTCGATGAATCATGAATTAAATTTAAATCTAGCATATTATTTTTACACTCAAACTTGGATCTGGCATAATCTTATTTGAATTTGACCCATTGACAGCTATATTGATAGGGACAAGCCGTTCGGATAAACTAAAATAAGAGAAGAGACAATCCCGCTATGTTGTGAGGCTCTTGCGCGCTTACTTCATCTTCATTTACCTCTTTATCATCTTGATACCAAATCAGTCCTACTTTTGGAAATTGTTATTTTTATTTCTTCTTTCTTTGGCCATTTCAGCTTTTGCCGCCAGTGTAATTTTGCTTGGATAAGAGCTACGGATGATTTACTTGGAAGAGTACAGAAATTTTGGTTTGAGATTGAGTTTTTTTTTTCTTTTTCATTTTTGAAAATTTTAAATTTAAATTTTTAAGGTGTCTCACACTTAAATTAGATGTAACATTATTTATGGGGCTATCAATCACTCATCCATCTTGTCGGAGCACAATTTTTAGTTTATTTATTGGAATAAATTTATTTAAAGGAATGAGCTTTTTGCTCGGTAAATACAAAGAATAGTTGGTTAGCTAGAATTGTAGCTTCATTTTAATTGAAAATTAATTTTTTTTCAAATAATTATTTTCAAACATAAATGTTGCTTTCTAGAATAAGAATAGTCCAATATGTGTATCTACAACAACGCAAACCATCCTTATTCATATTCATATTTTATTCAATTAAGAAGTATTCTAACTTCTAGGATAAGTCAGGTCCATAAAGGCATCAAATATTTTAATTTATTTTTTCTGTAAAATCAAATGGATTTATTTACCTAGACCATCTTTTAGTATTTTCAAGATTGTGTCTTATATAAGAAAGTCTTGCAATAGTATTACTTTTGAATCTAGTTTATTCAGCCTTGTCATTGGGGTTGGTTTCTTTTTTTAAATCTTTATTCTATATTCTATTAGACTTGTGATTTGTAACTGCTGTGCATCTCCTTATTTGTGTAGGAGCTATAAATGTTCTAATCATTTCAAAAGAAAAAACGTGAATAGAGATTGGGTTGATGATTAATGCGGCTGAAAGTCGCTTATAGTGAAAGGATAGTGTTTGGAGTGAATTCGATCAAGGAGGTTGATTTATCAAAGCTAGATTTCTCTCGAGGTCTAAGATTTGCAACCACAACACACGTTAGACTAGCCGAGGTACCCCCGGTGAAGACACTCCAATGCTCAAGTTAATTATGATCGAGATATAATAATCGAATAGAAGACAGAGAGTATTGAGAGTTTATGGTGTTTTTGGCCTTACTTGGAGTATGGTTGGCTAGGATGTATTTATAGCCTTCTCCTGAGGCGTGATATGTCAGAGGTGCCGCTATCATGTGTACATACTTTTGCCCTTGCCATGGGGTTGATGGTCATTCCATATCCAAATCCCGGTACTGTTCTAGGTGATTGAATCTCCTGTTTTCTAGGATAAACAGTACCTCTGGAGGTGCCTCTCTGCCAAAGGTGGTGGTAGGGTTGGCAAAGTTGGTGGTACGGTTGGTGGCAGCGACTGTACCGGTAGTCATACGCCATTAATACCGAGGTATGCTGCCTGTCAGACTAATAAATGCGGCGGAGATTCGAGTCAACGTCAGAGTGGGTCTTAAGGTCGATACAGGTTGACTAGACCTGATTGGTCGACCATAGATCCCTACCAAGTAAGGTCGACCAAATAATCCTTGATAGGCGCTCTGATCCAGACTTGATGTTGGACCTACTGGGCTATTCTATATCATGAGTCCCCCCAACTCGTGGTCCTAATCAAGCTTGTCGACAAGAAGGAGCAGGGAGTTAATAGACAATTACAATGGTTAGCCATATTCGACTGGGATTTTTTAATCCTCGACTCGAGTTTTTGAATTACAAACTAAGGTTTAAGGTGGTTTCGTTGTATTTAATGCTCCTATTACTGCGCAGAACACGAAATGTACTGGGACAGGCTGTTATCATAATAGTTGCTTGGGTTCCCACATGCTGATGCCTATAAATAATGGGATAACTGACTCTATTTATACTTTTGCTGCTGATGCACCTAGTCAAATTTGTTGCCTTTGAAGTTCTCCATTGTAAGTGCCTCTACTTTTTTGTTCTTTTCTACCTTTTTGTTTGTAAGAGCATGTCTTTTAGTTCGGATGGTAATGACACTAGGTCAAAGGGCGTGGCCCATCAGGGGGAAATTAGGGAGGAAAGCACATCTCAAACATCTTGTGAGAGTGAATCGAGTTCATCAACGAGCGATAGCTCTAGCTCGAGCAATTTCAGTAGCCCGAGTGATGTGAAGGTGTTTCGGAGAGGGATGCCGGCCCTAATAATGTTCCTATAACCCAGGATCGATTGTTCACCCCCGACTATTATACAGAGATTGCCTCTAAGATAACCCCTACTAACCTAATACGCATTAAGGCAGTGTACCATATCCCTTAGGAATATAAACTGATGGCGCCAGGGACTTGGGGTATGATGCATCGACCTCCCCAGGGGTGTATAGCTATATTTGAGGAGGGATTGAAATGTGGTCTTAGGTTTTCGCTCGCACAAGCAATAGTCGTCCTCTTATTAGGCCTGGAAGTTTGTATCATCCAGTTGCTCCCAAACTATTTTGCCACTTTATATAGTTTTGCCGTGCTAATGCAGTTGTACAACCAACCTGCCTCCTTTGCCAACTTCTTGAACTTATTCCATTTACCCATGTCATGAAAGTAGGGTAACACTGAAGAGTTTGGTTTTTACTACTTAATTGCTCAACCGCGGTAGACATTTTTAGTGTCTCTTATCTCTTCTTATAGGTAAAGGTGGAAAAAACACTTTTTTTATATTTGGGGGCCAGGGGTTCTTGCCATTCTGAGGGGCTAGTGGAGAAGGCATATGGAGATGCTCGGGAACTAAATACCTAGTTGGCCTAACATATTCATCAGGGATTTGGTCGGATTTGGGCAAATGGAGGCCTCAGTTTTGATCAAAGAGAGGTATTTGGTGTTGGTTGGCCTACACCAGCCCAACTCAACCTACCTATAGGCAATCAACTAGGTAGAGACTTTTCGTCAACTGTTTTGATTGAACACTTCATCTTTCTGCTCGAATTTGATGTTTGCTTATTTTGTTTGCATGTGCAGATCGTGAAGAAGTAATGGCCCACAGCCGCACTGAATCTTAGGTCCGAGCGCTAAAAAATGAGAAACATTGCTGAGTGGCTGCCACTCGATGAGAAGGTGCTCCCGCAGAACAGGTGGGCTCGACAAGATCGACATCTGCACCGCCACCACCACAAATCAAGCATGCTCCCAAAACTCAACTTGCTCGTTGGGAGGAGCCCATCCGCAGTAGCCCTGTAGGTTGAGGTAAGAGATAAATGGTCAAACATAGAGGTTTGGTGCTAAAAAGACAGGGGGTAAAAGGAAACAGAAAGTTGTGACAAGTTATGACCTGTTTGGTAAACCCAATGATGGGGCACTATTCCAGCTTCCCCGACTATCTCTTCCCTAATTTGCCACTGACCCAAATTAGGAGATAACCTACTCAACCTCTATCATCTAAGGAGGGACGTCGGGCTCTGAAGCTCTAAAGTGGATGGCATCATTACTATTTGTAGCCGACCATCGAAAGTTGATGAACCTCAGCTAGATTGGGACCATGAAGGCATTATCCTACTATTATAATGTGGTAAGTATGAGATCGATAGTTTCAACCCCAATTTTTCTTTTATATATCGGCTTGAAGAATGACATTATTGTGTTTCAGATAGGATAATTGGGTTACAATATGTACCACCGATCCAAGATAGCCCTAGCTACCAGAGAAGAATTATAGGGGGATGAAGAGATAGAAGTCCTCAAGGTACAGCTCGAGTCCTCCCAACTCCAAGTCGAGCAACTAAATAAGAAAATAGTCGATCTCCAGGAGTAGCTCGACTTTAAGGATCAACAATTAGTCCAGGCCATCGAGGATCAGAGCCAGATGGATAACATAATAAAGAAGGCCCAACTGGACCTGCAGGTGAGCTACAGTTCTAGTCAAGCTCGAGGCCACGCAGAGGCGACTAACGAAGCGAAAGAGGCCTACATCTGACATTTCCTTGTGGTGCAGCATGAGGCTATTGAATAGTTTATTGCGAGCACGATCTTTCAAGACGCAAGCGTGATTGCATCCCTTGATGATGCGAGCAAAGCATTCCATAACGCCATAAAGCAGCTCAAGCACCTGGGCTATGCTTTCTAAGCTAAGGATAAGAGCAGAATGGCCTTGTACTAAATGAGAAACTTGAGCTTTACCCTGACCCAGAGGAGGGCGGAGTCGAGCAAGCCCCAAGGGGTGAAACTGCAGCTACTACACCAGATGTGCCACTGGCTAAAGCACAAAAGAAGGCTGAGGTTAACACAAGGCTGGAGCAACTAGCTACTGAATTTACATTTGCTGAGGACCTCATGGAGCAAATGAGGGAGGAAGAGGTCGATGTGGCGTAGTACATACTGCGATCGACTAACTTTTTGAGCAACATCGTGGGACCTTTTGAACCTCCTCAAGCAGTTTCGCTACTCATATGTGTGGTGCCAGAATCGGACTCTGAATGGGCTGAAGGCGACCAGGAAGAGCCAAGCCAGAGCTGAATCAGCTTTTCTTTTGTGTGTTATTTTTGTTGTCTTTTTTTTTTCTTTGTAATCAGTAAGTGATTGATGAATAATGGCACATTTTCCCTTTCATTTCCATCTTGTTGTGCTATACGTAGCTTTTGAGTTTTGTTGTGATAATGTGGAGAATATTTGATCGCCTGTTGCGGAGCAATTTTTTTGCATGACTGTGTCATCGATTAACTAATGCTCTTGGTTGACTATTTGTTCGACCATTGGATTTAGCTGCTAATTAGAAGGAACCATATTTTTTGCCAACTACGAAGGCGACAAAAATTAAGTTGTTGCCTGGAACAGCTCGTTCATCAACAAGGAGGTCGATAAAGGATTATTACTTCATTGACTACGAGGTCAACTATGCTCTAAGTAGCATGAAACTGCTTGAGTGGCAGCACAGACTACTTATTCATCGACTATGGGATCGACTAGAGTCCTGACAACTAGAAGCCATTTAAGTGGCAGTAAGGGGTTGCTTATTCATCGACTACAAGGTCAACTGGAATCTTGACGGCTTGGAGCTGTTTGGGTAGCAGCATAGGATTACTTAGTCGTCGACTACAGGGTCGACTAAAATCATTGACGGCTAGGAGCCATTTAGGTGGCAACAAGGGATTGCTTATTCATCAACTATGGGATCGACTAGAATCTTGATGGCTAGGAGCCGTTTGGGTGGCAGCAAGAGGCCACTTATTCTTTGACTACGGAGTCGACTAGAATCTTGAAAGATAACAATTAACTCAATATAATTGGGATTTCATTCAAGCCAAAGGGCTGCAAAGATAAGTACTATACATCTTCAAATGTAAAATTTTCTGAGATTGACGACGTTCCATGGGTGGGGGAGTTCCTCTCCTTGCATGTTGGCCAGTCTATAGGCATTGTCTTTTGCTAACTTGATGACAACGTATGACCCTTCCCATTTTGGTTTGAGTTTACCTACATTTTTGGAGACCTCCACCTTTTTGAGAACGAGATCTCTGACACTAAAACGGCGCACTCTGATCCTTTTATTATAGTTCTCGACCATCTTTAACCTATAACACTACATAGTGTTATAAGCTTCTTGTCGATGCTCATCAATAGTTTTGAGGTCAAGCTTCCTTTTTGACGTATTTCTTAGTGGGTGGAAATAGATGACCCGAGCAATATGTTGGATCAACTTTGAGGGGATGATTGCTTCCGACCCGTAAACTAGACTGTAAGGGGTATGATCGGTAGTCATTCAGGGAGTCATCTTGTATGCCCATAGTACACCGGGAAGGTTATCTACCCATTTCAAGTCGGTGTCTTAAATCCTGGCCTTCAGCTAGTCAAGGACAGTCTGGTTGGTTACCTCGATCTAACCGTTCGACCAGGGGTTGCCCACCGAAGTGAAATATTATGCAATCCCCAAGGCCTCGCATCAACCTTTCGTGCTCTTACTCTGGAATTGAGTGCCGTTATATGAAATAAGGACTTTCAGCAAGCCAAAATGGTAAATGATATTTTTTCATATAAAACTTTTGATAGTCGCGTTCGTTATCTTAGGGACAGCTTTGGCTTTGACCCACTTGGTAAAATATTTAATTGCTACAATTATGAACTTTTGCTACCCCATTGATCTTGGCAACAAGCCCACAATATCGATTCCCTATTGATCAAATGGCTAGGAAATTTAGACATTAACCATTGGCGCGGTTGGTTGATGCAGCAGATTGGAATGGACTTAACATGATGCACATTTTTGTGCAAAATCCATGGAGTCTTTCAACAACATTGGCCCAAAATACCCGTACCTGATTATTTTGTGGGCAAGGGACCTCTCTCCAAAATGGTTGCCATACATGCCTGCATAAATGTCCTGTAATACTTCTAGTGCCTGATCTTAGTCTAGGCATCTCAAGGGGGTCCAGCGAAGAATCTCTTGTACAACTGACCATGCTCGTCGAGTGCAAATTTGGAGGCTTGACCTCAAAGGCATCGAGCCTCATTTCTATCATCAAGGATAGTGCCTTGGCTGAGATATAGCTTTATTGGGGTCTGCCAAGAAACTATCATCTCCTCAATAGTTGTTACCAAGTTCTCGTCGAAGAGTGCAATTGACAGCGTATCCAAGACCAAAAATGTGATTTTTTTATCTCTTGTTCCTATGATAGAGCTGGCAAACTTGGAAAGAGCATTTGCTTGTTCATTCTAGATCAAGGGACCTGGCTGAAAGTAAACCTTTTGAATGATTGTTGCAACTTTTTTACTTCAGCCAAGTACCAAGTCATCGATTATTCCTTAGCTTCAAAATTTCCCTCCACCTGTTTCGCTACTAACTGAGAATCCATAATCATAACTAGGTGCTCGACCCCTCATTCAAGCACCATTCTCATCCCCACAAGCAGGGCCTCGTACTCTACCTCATTGTACGTGACTGCATAGTCTAATTTGATTGCAAAGTTGTACTCCTCTACATCTGCAGAGTGGAGAGCAATCCCTACTCCTCCTCCAGATATGGTCGATGACCCATCGACATGCAAGGTCCAAACTAGAGGGGCTTCAACACTTTTTTCAAGCAAGTCAATTTGTTCTGCAATAAAGTAGGCAAGGACCTTCACTTTGATAGCTATTCGAGGTTGAAAACTAATATCGAATTCCCCCAGCTCAATCACCCACTTGGTCAATCTACCAGATGTATTGGGATTTGCCAACACTTACTTCAATGGTTGGTTGGTCAGCACTATGATAGAATGAAACTGAAAGTATGGTCTCAGCTTTCAAGTTGCGATTACCAATGCTAATGCAAATTTTTCAATTTCCAGATAATTATGCTCTAGCCTTTGGAGTGATTTGCTGCAATAGTAAATTGATCGATGGCTACCATCTTAGGTCAATACCAATACCGAGATGATCGATGCTTCAAAGACTACTAAATATATCTAGAGTACTTCTCCCAGCTCAAGTTTTGCCAACATCAAGGGTGAGGCCAAATACTACTTCAACTCGACCAGCACTCGATCACACCATTTCGTCCATTGGAAACCTATTTTCTTGGTATTTTTGAGAATTTGAAAAAAGGCAGGCTCTTGTTAGTCAATCTCGCAATGAACCTTCCCACGGCTATGATTCTCCCAGCCAACTTTTGAATGTCTCAGACTATTCTCGGAGAGGTAACATCTAAAACTGCTTGAATTTTCTGCGGGTTTGCCTCAATACCTCTTTGGCTAACCATGTAACCCAAAACGTTTCCTCCTCGAACCCCAAACGTACACTTGTTCAGGTTTAGCTTCAAGCTAAATGCTCTTAGGATTCCAAAAGTATTACTGAGGTCAATCAAGTGGTCTTATGCTTTTTCCATCTTTACTATCGTATCATCAACGTAAACCTCTACCAATTTTTCAATCTTGTCTTTGAACATGAAGTTGACGATCTACTGATAAGTTACTTCAGTATTTTTCAATCTGAAAAGGCATAACCAGGAAGCAATATAACCTATTAGGAACAACAAAAGAGGTTTTATCCCTATCCTCGGGTGCCATAAAGATCTAACGATAGCCTTGAAATACATCCATCATACTCAATAACCCACACCCAACAATTGAATCAACTAGTAAATCTATTCGAGGCAGGGGGTAAGGATCCTTAGGGCATACTTTATTTAAATCGGTAAAATTATTACACATCCGCCATTATCCCTCATTTTTTGGGACTAGGACAATATTACAAATCCAAGAGAGATACTGAATTTCTACAATATATCCTGCATCTAAGAGTTTTCTAACCTTCTCCTTGATGATTTACATCCTCTCGGCATTGAATGTCCTCATCTTTTGTCTGACCGGCTTGTACAAGGGGTCAATATTGAGGTAGTGCATAATGATGGTGGGGTCAATTTCGTGGAGGTCGAATGCCTTCCAAGTAAAGATGTCAATATTTTTCCTCAGAAAATCGACCATAAGACACTCTAAGTAAAAGCCCAAGTCTATTCCAATGTAGGTCGTCTTGTCGAGGTTACCCTGGTCGAGCTCAACGGTCTTAAACTCCCTAATAGGCTGTACTCTTGTATCTTCCAACTTTTATTTCTTGTTGGCCTAGGACTCTTCGGGTTCCACTCAAGAGGCATCTCCCAAAGTCATCAGCTATGGTCGAGCTTTTTGCTCGCTTAACTCGATCGAGATGTTGTAACATCTCTAGGCCTCCTTAAGATTGCACAAAAGCTCTCTCGTGCCTACTGGGGTTGAAAACTTAACTTTTAGGTGATAAGTAGATATAATGGCACAAAAGTCATTGAGGGCAGGTCGGCCTATGATGACATTATAGGCAAACAGGGCATCAACCACCAGATAATTCACCATTAAAGTTCTCGTCCGAGGAGCTTCTCCAAAAGATATGGACAAGTTGATCAACTTCTCTAGTATGATCTCTGACCCCCCGAATCTGACCAGCAGCGTGTGCATAGGTTCAAACTTTAATTTTCCTATGTTTATCCTCTTTAGGATGGATAGAAAGATGAAATTCGTCGAGTTGCCATTGTCGATCAAAACCTTGTGCACTTCAAAGTTTGCAATTTCCACAGAGACTACCATTGGACAGTCTATCTTGTGATCGATGTTCTTGTCCACGAGGTGGGCTAGGTCAGCATCAGTAAATGAGATGAGCTCTGCATTTTTTGTGAGGTGGAAAGTTATCTTGACGAGCGTGGCTTTATTTAACTCTAGCCTTTTCTGGATTTGCCTCCAAGAAGATTTAGAGTCCCCCCTAGTGGGACCTCCCACGATCATGTCAATTACCTCTCTGATGGGTGGGCGATCTTCCTGGGTAGGTTTCTTTCCTTTATCCTCCTTTCTGGGGCTAACCGACCTTTCTCTACAGGGAGTTCAGTTAGTTTTATCCCCTTCAGTCTGAGCGTCTGCAGTTATGTACTTCTTGAGGTAGCCCTATCTGATCAACCTCCCGATCTCATCTTGGAGGTTGAAACATTCATCTGTGTTATGCTCCTTTTATTTATGAAAGTGGCAATATTTCTTTAAATTTTTCATGGCTTCAGTCTCCGTCAACTTTCTAGGCTTCTTAAGGAGATTATCATGCTGAATGGCATAAAAGACCTCCTTTCTTAGAATGTTCAATGGTGTATAATCATGGAAACACTTGATAGGAGATCAAGCTCGCTCCTTGTATTTTTGGTTGTCTCTTTCTTTCTTCTTATTCTCGATTTTGGAAGATCCGAACTTGAGCTTGTTCATTTCTTCTTGGGTTATGTACCTTTTGGCCAAGTTGAGCCACTCCTCTATCTACTTGGGACATTTTCGTACCAATGCATTGGTGCACTTCTTATGTCTGAGCCTTAGGAATAATACATCAATCAGGAACTCAATCCTGGGGTTATCTATTTTGAGGACCTCTATGTTGAATCTGGTGAAGAAATCAAGGAGGAACTCCCCCTCGCCCTTCTTAACAGTGTGGAGATGAGTATGGGGGAGTTTCGCCTTCCTTTTGCTAGTAAATTGGTGCAAAACTTTATCGCACAACTGGTCATAAGAATAAATCGATGATGGTTCAAGCTTCACAAACCAATCTAAGGTGATGCTTTGGAAGGTGATCACCAATATCTTGGCATGGATATATTCGTTGTGCCCATGTAACTGCATCATGTGCTCAAACTGCATGAGGTGCTCATTGGGGTCAGTCGAGCCGTCATACCTCGACAGATCTATTGGGACCTTTGCATCGACGGCAATGCATTCATCCATGATATCTTGAATGAAAGAGGACCCTATCTCTCGATGAGATCTCTGAGGACCATTCAAGTTAGGTGCTCTGTCGGTATTTCTCCTCAAAATCTCATCGAGATGCCTATTCAACTATTGGACTTAATGGGATACTTTTTCCAATTTCTCTCGATCTGTTTAGGTGGCAATCCGATCAGGACATAGCCTGACATGCTCGGCCCGATCACACTGCGGGGCTTGAATGGGCCAAGGTACAAAGTCTATAGACTCTTTCCTTTCTTTGCGGTAGTCACGCCTAGAGTGTTCGACCTTATCGCATTGTATGGCTCGATTAGGTCTGACATGATCTACCGAATCTACGATCTCTTCTAGTATTTCTAGTCACCTCCTCTCTCCAGTAGACGTCTGGGATTGATTTCGCACCTTGCAGGAGGCTGCCTAGATTCTCTATGGCCGTAGCTATTCTCAGGAAACCTATTCTCTGGAGGGAGGGCTGCGAAGTAGCACTAGCGGCAGGAGCAGACACCATAGTGTGTATGTTCAAAGTGGCAGATAGCTGGGCTAAAACTTGAGTTGAAATCTACTCATTTATCAGTTGCATTAACTAAGGTATGGTTAGTGTCACCACCTACTCCTGAGTGGTCCTGGTGCCCAGAGGGTGTATACCTTGCTGGGGTGGAGGGAGAGACGAAAAAGTGGACCTCCTATTCTCCTTCCTTCCAGATGCTGCTCTTCGTGTGTTTACCATCTTTTCATTGCAATCTCAAAAGTTCCCATAGACGGCGTCAAAACTTAGGTGGCTGAAAGTCACTTATAGTGAAAGGATAGTGTTTGGGGTGAATTCGACCAAAGAGGTCGATTAGTCAAAGCTAGATTTCTCTCGAGTTCTAAGACTGCAACCACAACACACGTTAAACTAGCTGAGTTGCCCCCAGCTAAGGCACTCCAACGCTCAAATTAGTTTTGGTCGAGATATAATAATTGAATAGAAGACTAAGAGTATTGAGGGTTTATGGTGTTTTTGGCATTACTTGGGGTGTGGTTGGCCAAGATGTATTCATAACCTTCTCCTGAGGCGTGATATGTCAGAGATGCCCCTATCATGTGTACATACTTTTGCCCTTGCTAGGGAGTTGATGATCATTCCATATCCAAATTTTGGTACTATTCCAAGTAGATGAATCTCCTATTTTCTAAGGTGAACAGTACCTCTAGAAGTGCCTCTCTGCCAAAAGTGGTGGCAGGGTTGATGGCAACAATTGTACCGGTAGTCACACGCCATTAATGTGGAGACATGTTACTTGTCAGACTAATAAATGCGGTGGAGATTCGAGTCAATGCCAGAGTGGATCTTCAGGTCAATACAGGTCGACCATAAATCCCTGCTGAGTAAGGTCAACCAAATAATCCTTGATAGGCGCTCTGGCCCAGACTTGATGTTGGGCCTGTTGGGCCTACTGGGCTATCTCATATCAATGATAAAATAGAATTCTGGGTTGTGAACAGTAATTCAATTGATGATGAAAAAAGAGAATTCTTGGCCCACTTTTCCTCCTTAACGACAGAAAATGGATTGACCAAATTCTATTAAGTCTGATTCATGGTGATCATTTATCTAAGAATAACTCTAGTTATCAAATGATTGAACAACCATGAGCAATTTACTTACAATACTTAGTTGATGCCCATCATCAGGCAATCACTTTTAAGATCAATTAATTTAGGGTTATTGAGAATTAAGCTTATGGAATTGAAGTTAATTATAAAAGGCAAAATAATATTGTAGTATAATGTTTAAATGAAATTGAAATATGATTCTTATAATTATTTATTCTCAATATAAGCATTAATTATGCTATTAAATTGATTATAATATAAAAAGTAAATGATAGAAGTTTACAAAACTAATTAATAGCTTGCAACTTGCAAGTTTTCAAACGCACATTGAATTAATTAGCAGAAGTTCTATTTGTCTTTCTCAATTACATTGAAATCAACTCAACCAATTATCAATCAACAAACAAGCCAAGCCAGCTCATCAATTCAATTTGCAAACCTAACCAAATTTAGAAGAACTAATTAGTCACTAGTCGTCTAAAGAAGCTCGAATTACATGTATAGTTTACAAACGGACAATGCAGTATAAATATTGCATTGCAACAAGGACAAATTAAGTGGGTAAATATGGTATTATGGGTCGTTAAAAATTCAATCATAAGGTCCAATCAAAAAATTAGAGAACGAATGTGTGTGATTATACGGAAAAAATAACAAACAAAAAGATTGTCTATACAAGCACCACTAATGAATATATTTATCTGCTCGCTATTTTTTTCAAAAATATTTTTTGTTCACTCATAACATTTAACATTTCCAACAGTTGTGTTACTTCCTTCATGCACAATTATAGTACATACCTAAAATGCACAAACAACAAAGAAGTACGTTCATTGTCCTTTCTAATGCAATTTAATTACTTTTGTTATCTTTCACTTATATTTGTTGTTTTAAATATTTTGAGAAAATTTAATTAATAATATCCCCCCAACAATTAAAATATATGTTTACTAACTTAAATATTAAAGGATTTGTATTGGAAAATTTCGAACACTTCTCAAACATGTTTTTGGTTTAGGGATTAGTGGTGGATTTATTGGTGTGAAAATTAAGTTTGTCAGGGAAAAAAAAATTATTTTTAGAGAAATTTAAAATAAAATCATAAATGATTTGCTTACAATTGAGTTGTTTAATTTGAGCACGTACATTATTGTAAGAATATTTTTTCTACACAAGCATGCATATTTATCGTTTAATAGGATTCAAATCATAATGCCAATTGATTCATTAATTTCATGTATATAAGTGTAAGAATAATATTATTATTTATATATGTTAGGATGTCCTGCTGGGCAATTAGGGTATTAATTAATATTTATGTTTGAACAAAACTATAGTAGTTATATATATATATTTGGTCATTTAATTAAGCTAGAATTGTTTTTACTCTATCATAATCTATGCGCTGAAACACTAACTAAAATCCGACACGCACGTTGATTAAAAGCAATATATATATATATATATATATATATATATAAATGAAACGTGCATGCTTCTTCTTTAAAAGAAAAATTATTATTATTATTATTATTATTATTATTATTATTATTATTATTATTATTATTATTATTATTATTATTATTTCAACGTTCTCATTCATATTTCATGGGATCAACACATGTTTTGGCTAATAAACAGTTGGCCACCTGTTCAACAATAATTGACTCGCATTTATTTTTCCATTAATTAACCTCTTCTGGTTTTGTTACTGTTCACACTTGTTAACAAAAGAAATACATTTTGACATGAAAATTAATGATCTATTTATTTTGCACCAATTTCACGATTGATGAGCTCTTAATTGATAATTTTTAACATAATGAGTGAGTGAGTGTTGGATCGTGGAAAGATGAGGAGCTCTTAATTGATCAAATTTCAGAAACAGCAGTGTGAGGCTCTCGTGTGATCATTTGAAAGATTCCATGAATATCATCCAAGCAGAGTATGAAATTGAGTTGGTTTCAGTCTGTTTTCAATTCAAAATCATATCGGTTAGAAATTAATTTTCACTTCAACGCTATTTCAATTGTTTTATCAAAGATATTGAACTCAAATCTTTGATTTGGACTTGAAATCTTTCTTTTTCAAAGTCCAATGTAGTTTTCAATTGTGAAGGTCGCATTATTACTGCTATGAGCCGCTGTCTAAGAAACAAGAATGGACTAGGTCCGGCAATCCGATCAATTGGACCGTCGACCGTCCGAATTTAGTTTGATCGACCATGGAGATTATGTGCTCTTGAATTAACGATATTAATTCGAGAATGATCAATTAATCAGAATGATAAATTTGTTCTTCTCAATTAAATCACAAGGAGTTGTTGGCACATGTCTAATTAATAGATGAACCCAACGGGCTCACACGCATAATCCATAGTGTCTTCACAATGAATATTATCTAAGCGTCAGATAACACAACCCCAAGTAGTTGAATAGCAAAGAAGGAATTAATTGACTAAATTAATTTAAGGTGTTAAATTAATTCAATTAAATTATTTAATTGATGCCAATTTAGTCAATTAAATAATGTGATTATTTAATTGAGACAAAAATTTGTAGAAAAAAATTGATAGACCATAGATTGGCATTGACATTTGATTTTAACTAAGACCAATTTATGGACCATCAAGACTAGATGAGCATGATCGAATGTGATGGGATCACATTAGACCATGCCTAGGCGGACCAGTAGGGTGACTTCCATGGAATGGAAAGTGTGATTCTTATACATATTATATATATATATATATTCCATAAGATGGAGCATGTGAGTCTTATATATATAATGTACACATATATATGATTTCATGAGATGGGAATTGCGACGCACTAGAGAGTATCCAATGTGGTGGGTGCACACTACACCACCTCTGTAATTGGACCAACTAAATTTAATTTTGGAGGATAACTATGGTGATGGAAGGTGCAATCACAATACATACAAGTGTATATATATATGTGAGTCACATTTTTTGAGCCAAATTTGCCTATAAATACTCCCTATTGACCGCCCCCTATGACTATTACTTTGGCCATGTGTAGGCAAAAATACTAACTCCAAAATTTTCCACCTCCAATCTTCTTATTCCTGCCAAAGTCTCTTAAGCACCTTCTTCTTCCGCCTTATTTTGAAGAAATCATCTAGTTATCTTCAAGAACGGATTTAGGGGGGCCAAGCAGCC
>JACGDI010003368.1:584547-604597 GCA_014898725.1 Jacaranda copaia
CCCCCCCCCCCCCCCAAGTTTACAATATACCTTTATATATATAGATATAAATATGTGTGCATTAAAGTTTAGTAATAATTAATTTAAATAATTTATTTAATTTAAATAATTCATTTAAAAAAATAAATTATTTAATAGTAATTAAAAGTAATAAATTTTTTATTTTCAATCATTAACTTTTTAAAAACTAACTTTTATTATGGGCTTCAAATTAAAAATATTTATCTAGATTTATTGAATTAAATTTAATTTATTTTTAATTAAAGATGAAAATTAAAATCAATTGATGAAATCTTTACCTATTTTATTTTGTTGAAATCAAAATAAACTTTGGGACCATATTTACTATCAAGTAATCAATTGAAGACTATTGAGTTTACTCATTAGAACATTTCTATTTTATTTGTTTGAGAAAATACTATGTGAGTTTAGCCATACAAATTTTAAGAAACTTGCAAAACAATCAAAGTCTCTCGTTTGCACTTTAAAAAAATTAAGATAAAGAGATAAATATAAATGAGTATTTAAAAAAAAAATAGATTTTTCTATGTGTTACAATAGCTACAAGTGGAAAACCTTTTTGAGTGATTTATATTGTCAAGAACACGCTTTGAAATAAGATGTAAGATAACTTTTCATTTGATTATTTAACTACTTATATTGAGAAAAATATTACTAAAAATTTTGATATTGATTTAATTACTAATAAAATTTATGATATAAAATAATATCGCGCTCAACTTCGATGAAGATCTGTATTTTAAATTTATAAATTACAAAAATTAAATATAAACTTATATGTTTTAAAAAATTTTGCCCCCCACTCCCCAACACTCTCATTTCTCAATCTGTCCCTAGCTATCTTCTTCAATGCGTGAAAGTCCTTGGTGTGTGGATAACTTTAGAGGAAGAGCAAGTGATCTTCTAATTGGTCTAATGCTTCTCCATTGTCAAAGTGTTGGCAATTTCCATTGGAAGTGTTTGATCCTTTTGGAGTGGATTACTACAAGAGCTCGAAGGGTGTGACTTGGATGACACCTTAAACCATCATCTTCTACACAAGAAGTGCTAGGCAAAAGTTTGCTTTACTAGCCAAATACATTCATGAAGCATGAGATGTCCTTTGGAGGAGATATTTAATGTGATTAAATATTTAGTTTCCTATACTCTATTTGAGTTTTTGAAATTCATGCTTCTTCTCCTAATAATTTTTCCTTCGGAATCAAAAATTAAAATGAATTATTCAAATTGAAAAATGAATTTAAACATAAATTAAACATATCATGTTTAAAACTGGATAAATATGTCGGAAATAACTTGTCCTAATGGTGATAACTAAATAGGTGCTAACAAAACAAAAGTAACTATAATGACTTTAACAAATCTTCACAATTTGGTTCAAATAAAAATTCGAAGAGCCAAATGAGTTTAAAAATGTAACACTTTGAATTTTGAGATCCTAAAATAAAATAAAATATAAAATGAATAAGTTTGGCTCGATTATTTTTGGATTAGAGTTAACTAAAATCTAGAATTAAATATTGATAATTGAGGGATTAAATTATAAACGAGAGAAGGACTTAATTGTCTAAAATTATAAGATTTAGAGGTTAATTTGGGAAAGTTAAAAGGTTCAGGGACAATAAAATAATTAAATTTGGACATAATTGCCTAGAAACAGAAATATTAGGGATCAACGTGTAAGAAATAAAAGTTGGAAGCCTTAATTGTAGCTTAGGGGCCAAATTGAAGTTAATTTAAAATTTAAGGGGCTCAATTGAAGGCAGTTTATAGTTTTGGGGTCAAATCGAAGGAAGCCAAAAAATATTTTATATATATACATAGAATAAGGATGAAAATTAATTAAATTTGCAAAAATTACCTATCCGCTACCCCAGTGGCGAATCATCGAAGATCGACCACGAAACTGGAAACTACAACTATGGTTAGCTTCCTCTAGTTGAGAGGAGCACAACCATACCAAAAACCATCTGAGATACTGAAAGAATCACTCATAAATGCAACCCAACAATGAGGCGGTGGCGGGTTGGTGGTTTCGCCACTTTCAACGGCGGAACAGACCTGGGCTTAGAGGGTTTTAGGTCGAAATCTCATGGGCAATCTCATGGTAGCACCAATTTGGAGTTTTGATAGCTAGTGGTAAAGGAATTGAACTGGTGGCGCAACGGTGGCAGATTAGGACTCTGCGGCTATTTTTTGCCTAATTTGCTAGCTAGACGGTAATGTATCAAAAAATTGATTTGGGGGTTTTCACATGCTCAACAAGGTGCATAGTCAAGTTGGCTAGCACTTAGGCGATGGCAATCGGTGGTGACTGATGAACTTGGATAAAGAGTCATAATCCGGATTCATCTTGACTATTCCCAACTTGAGATTGAATCTCGATTTGATCTAACTGGATAAATTTCATATCGAATGTTAATTTGATTGGTGTTTACAATTTTAATTAAATATTTATTACATTTTTCAAATATTATTTGATTCAAGATGATAATTAATTTTATGAACGTTGGGTGAAATTGATTATGAATATAAACATAAGTTATTTGAATATTAGAATAAAAACAAATTATTAGACTTGAACCTAATAGACCCGAAGAAACCAATTAATTTAGGAACTTGGACTCTTGTTATGTAACCATAAAATAAGTGAAGAGATAAATGGAGCTTGTTGAGGATAGCCACTCAAGAATTACTACATTCAAACATCATAAGTATTTAGATATGAAACCAAGATTACTAAAATTATGTCAGAATAACCTTAAGTTCGATAAAGACATTAACTACTTTATACTTAAGATTCAAAGGATTGATAGAACAATAACTCAAGTTATCTTATGATAGTTCTCGATTGGATTAGGAAGCCAAGACCTAAACGCCCGTACAATTACGGATTCCTCTATGTTTGCCAGGTGAGTTTATACTTGACAGTACGAGATTTCTTAGCTAGGAAAAGAATATATATACTTGTTATATATCATGGTTGCTTGATTCCTTGCAATCTACATATTGAGAAATTCACCACACATCGCCCCTGACACTAATCATTATTTCTATTTGATTATCATTTATGTTATTTTACTTAAAATTTGGTGATTGTGTGCGAAAATTACAAAATGAATTTTGAAAAATATATTTCTTTCATCTCCATGTCTAGCTTGGAACAAAATCGATGTTGAATTATTAATTACTTATTTATCATGGGAAATTAATGTGTTAGTTAAAATGTTGTTAGACAAGTTACATGATATACATGAATATAATTAATACCCTTGGGAGTAAGCACTGGGAGTGGCTTTGAAAGACGGCCGAGCGGAATGGACCAATGGTAATTGTCTTTTCATCTTATACCTATACAAGGTGTACATATAACCCCATCTTATAGTCAGCTGGAGGTAGTTACCTATGAGCTAGCAAGGCATGCAGCTCACCATGCCTAACGATTGATTAAGTGTCCGAGCCAATCATTCAAAACTTTGGAGGGATAAGAATTTTCATGTTTTTGAAAGTGGAGTAACATGATAGGAGAACTACCAACAGCAAAATTGTAAAAGTGTTCATTAATTTATTCTTGATTAATTTCGCTAGTCAACTATGTTCCTTGGAGAAAAATATGTTGACTCTTTGTCCTCACTTGAGATTCAAATTTCTACAAGAAGGCAATGAGTTTTGTAAAGTCTCATCACTGGCATGGGACGATAGTGAGATGAATCACTTAGAATTTTGGTTGAAATTTCCTCTTACAGTTTTTAGAAATTTTAATGCTTCTACTTATTTCCTATATACTATTTGAGAAATTGTCACTCTGTTGCCATTACTAAGATATCTCACTAAGTCATTCGGATTTATGTTGTTTTATTGTTATTTTCCATTTTTTACCCTATATAAGAATGAGTGACAAAGATAGACAAGCCCAGGTGACACAAAAGGAAATGCAAGTGGTAGAAATATTAAGTGTGGGTTATGATATTTTGGTCCATAGTTGAACCTCGAATGGATGTCATTTGTAAAAATTAAATACTTTAAATTTTGAGAAATGTATTTTCTATTGTTCAAAAAGTTTATGGTATGGATTGGATAACACCTCGGATAGGAGCAAGCACCTCCCAATTGGGGGCTACAAAAAAAGAAAGAACCATTATTTTTTGTGCTTTGAATATTTTATAGGGTTAATTATCTACAACCCCTGTGATTTGCATATTTAAACAAAAAAATTACAACTATGAAAAAATTATAAATAGCCTTTGAGGTTTGGCCCCGTTATACATTTTTTTGTGAAAACTATTAGCTTCCATTAATAAAATTGATGACATTAGTAGAAAATTTATTTGAAAACTCAAAAATACCATTAGGTTACTATTTAGCTAGTTTATTGAGACAAAAATGTCCATGGACCTATTTGTAATATTTCTAAATTTGTGAGGGTTTACTTTATATAATTTTACCACCTTAAATCTCTTTTAAAAATCTAAATTTATCACATTAAATACTATAACTTTGATGTTGCTTGGAACGGAGCTGAGGTCCTTTTCGGAATTTATCAAGTTCTTTTGAGTTATTTTCTTTAGAACACAATTCAGAGAGTTTGAGCTCTTAATTTGTTGCAAATGATTTTTCATTTTCTTTTTTCACTTTAGGACTTAGTGCTAAAGCTTTTTTGACTTGGCGGGTTTTGGCTCATTAAGGTTTAGATGCCTGCCTTAGTGAGCTTGATCAATTGAGTTCTTTGATCTTTTATTTTAGTTCTATTTAATTAATTGGATCCCTTTTAGTTTGTTTCTACTTTTTCACCTTAAGAGGCTTAATTTGCTATATCATCAAACCCCCTACTTTCAATTTAAAATTTGTATTTTCATGTTGAAAGTATAACATAAGATCATATTTAATTTTTCCTTGCTTTTTTTCTATTAGATTTTAATAAATTAATCAATTAATTTTTATTATTGTATTTAGTGCAAAAATCGAAACGACTCAACTTTCATCTAAATTGAGGTTTTTCATGTCTCAAAGTCTGGCAAAGTTTAGGAAGCATTTTGCAAGTGTCTAGCATTTGTCCAAAGACTTGATAAAATTTTGGCAAAGTTTGAGATAAAAGAAAGTGAGCTCTTACGAGAAGCTCTGAGATGAATTCCCATAGTAACTTTCCTCACACTTCTATTTTTTCCTTCTCTTTCACTTCGTCTCATTCTTCGCAAATTTTTACCAGCTCATTAGAGTTACTAAAATTTTTTGGAGTTTATCAAATCAAATCATGTCATTCCTTGAGAGCGCGATATCAAAAAATAGAACCCAATTCAAATCAAAATCCCATACTTGATCAAAGTCCACAAAATGAGAAGGGGCAACAGTGGAAATACCACCACCAACGTGCCATCGGCTGCCCTTGGCAGCAAGCTGACGCAACAATGTTCGATCGAGCTCCCATGGTGCCCACGGGAACCTAAGTAGGCGCCCGCGAGGCATCTATGCGTGAGATGCCAGTGCACGTGAGGCATCATTGGCGTGCATTGCCGCAGCGGCAAGATAGTGTAAATTCTGCCGAGTTAGTAGGGATTGTCCTCCTTACAGCATAGCTGCATTTTCTAAATTCTATGCGCTATTTCGGGTGTGTCGTCCAACCTGATATTAATTCACGCAATTGAGTCACAAGAGTTGGATGACAATCCTTTGGTTCCTAAATCGTTTTCTAAGTTAGTCTCTAGTTTTGAGTCTAAATTGAAGAATTCTTGCAATGAAGGACCCAAAGAAGCTTTGGAAAATCAAAAACACCCTTCCCAGACACTCAACATTTATAAAATCATTTTCTAAAATTTGCTAGATATTTTATAAAAAATTACACACACCCAAACATCTCATTAAATATTTTGCACTGCCCACATAAACTTATCCCAAGACCCTCAAGTTACCATGTGGTGTGGTGTTAGGAATGTCAGTGAGCCGTAGCCCCATCCCTATCCCCACCCCCAATACACATCCCCACTTTCCTTGTGGGGAGTCGTATACCAATGGTTATCCATGGGTTTGATATAATTACAATTTATAAAATTTATTAAATTTATAAAAAAATTTAAAAATAAAAAAAATATTAAAATTTTCCAATAATATAAATTACTTTCAAAATTAAAAGATTTTTATACATAACACACAATATTTAATTATGCTTTACAAAGAAATATTAAAAATAAATAATACATAAACATAAATATCTACAAAGCAAAACATTCTCTCCTAATATCTCTCCATTTAGATTGGCTCCTACAAATACATATGTAGTTTATTAGAAGGAAAAAATTAATTTAATTAACTTAAATGGGGTAACGAATCCCATGGAGACAAGGACTACAATCCCCACCCTCGTCCTACCCCCGCTCCGTTAACAATCAGAGATCAAAATTATCCCTATCTTCTCCCTATATCCATCACATCACTAGTACAAATAATTTTGACATCCTTATGTGGTGCTATAAGCCACCACATTTATCCTCAAATGAAGAATCTTCAAAGTTGTGACCCATCAACCCCTAACTAGTAGTCATTCTATTTAACCCAAGAATTTTACGATTGCGAGAGACGCCTGTAAGTTGCATCAATTGGAGAATACCACACAAACGCACGCGCACACACATACACACATGCACACAGAGAGAGAGAGAGAGCGAAACAGAGAAAGATCTTCGCAAAACAAATATACTAAACTAAGTGAATTTTCGCCGAACTCATAACCTCTTCACACAGAGTCGCAAGTACAAGATGTTCTTACTAGAACAAACAAAACACAGGCAATGTCATTGACTTACTGCAACAGATATCTAAATCAGTCACTTCACAAGTATAAGACACGTTCTGAAAAAGTAGGCAGTTTGATCATGTTCCAGCTTTCCGACGACCGACACGGGCAACAAATCCAGCCTTGATGGGAGCAACTGATCTCCCAGAACCACACTACAAGAAGTTTAGCACAAAAATGTTAAAACAATTGAATAAGGGAAATCAAGAATAGAAGTTAGAACAGACATCAGATAAACTTTCCGAAAATCAAGCAACACAAGTTCCTGGGGGAGTTTCTAAGGTTGGCAAGAGCTTCTTTAGTTCATAACTAAATGTCAAATCTGTGGCATTCAAGTAATATATCAAGTATGAACGGCAGGCAAAATTTATAAGCTAGAGAGAGAACTTCCAGAGGGTCCAAGAGAGCTTGATACTGTTTTGCAAATTTATCATCTTCTCCAAAGGCCTCAGTCAGTCCAAAGACATTCTTCAACTAGCACTATCAGACAATGTAGGCAAATATTTTGATCATCACAGGCCTTGAGAGAAAGAATGACAACAGCTTCATGGTTAGTACTAATTACTAACTTCAACAATATTTACTAATATCATTACCAAACACCGAAAAGTATGATGCACTTGAGAAAAAAAGTTCGGAGCAGGAGAAAGAGGGGCAAGGAGAGGGGCAGACAGGGGAAACAAAAGACATTCTAAAGCATTCCAGCACTTTTGAAACCCAGGGCCTCACGCTATTGAAAAATCTCCTTCATGAAAAGCAGTCAGACACTCTAGGCAAATTGTTTAATCATCACTAGCCTGGGTAAAATCAAGTATACGCTTCACTTTAGAACTAGTTAAAAGTATATGATTCACTTTTAAAGCTAGTTGTTTATTTATCACAAAAAGTTACTATATTTTAACAAGACAATGCTTTAATTTACTTTATTTAACATAACTTTTGCGCGCACAAAACCATGCAGAAGCAAACTACCTTTTCACATCTGAGAAAGAACAGACGATTCTCCTTCGAGAGGATAGTATCTGGACTTTTGCAGCCATTGCATATGACATACTCATCTGCGTTCATAACCCAAAACAAGTATAAAATGAAAGCAAATATGGCGCTCAAAAAGCATTGCCACTACATCCCAACAAAAAGACAAAAATTACTCAGCAATAGAAATATGAATCTATAAGCACCAGTTTATTCGCAACTAGCTATCAAAATGAAGAGAAATAATTTAGAACAAACCACGCAACATCAGAAAAACCAAACCTCCAACCAAAAGCAAATATGATTTCACTAAATTTTTAATTAACAATTAGTGAAAAAGCAATATAAAACTTACTAATATAGCGTCGCAGTATTCCCTCAAAATTCTTGGGAGCAAACCTCCCTTTGACTACCAATCTTTGTTGTCCATCCAGAGACCCACTTGTTCCCATTTCAGCCAGCAAGAAAGTCATGACATGCTCAGGTTGCCTATGCATCCTGTAAAATGGGAAACCCAATAACAAAGTAAAATACCAACATCTTTTTATGTCATACAGAGCTAATATTAAGCATCTAAACACAATCATGAACATTGGTAACATTGTGATCCAACAGAAGAGCAACTAATAAAAAATAGTTTAAACTATAAGAAGGAATAGCATACGTTTTGCAGAGATCCATGAAATTGACAAAAACAGTTTTCTTTGTGCCCTCACGAAGAACTTGAGGCGGTCTCATAACTGTCCTGCGCCGATCTCCAGCAAGCTCAGGATTATTCTCCCTAAGGATGTTAAAGACACGCCCAAGAAGCTGCACAAGGTAGACTAAAGATCAGCATCGCTAGAGTAAAAGCAGCAAACAGTGATGGAGGCAACTACAAGAAAAGCCCTAGGTTCATCACAGTAGAACAACCAATGGCTAAAAGATCAATTAGAAACATGGAAATGGCAAGTTATCAACGCTGGCACTTACTTTTTTCCATTTTTGGGGGGCATAGGGGAGAAAAACTTAAAGCCTCTCAAAGAAACTCCTGCCTGGTCCTTTCTAGTATAAATTAAACAGACAAATTTTGCAGATCATACTAGGATTGTAAGGGAACCTGCCAACTGGAGTCTCACCAACAACATTCTCATAGAAGATGGATCTGCATATCAAGAAAGTAGCAGAAACAACCAGATGCTCAAGTTTCCAACCTTGATGCTAAAAATATATAGCATTTGTACTGGTTGCTACCAGTAACAAACAGGACAAATCTAGATAGGAGATACGGCAGACTGCAAATGCCAGGCTGGCTATTTCCACAACAGTAGGATCAAATATGGCAATAGATGTAGCTATTTCTAATTTTCCAACTCCAATCTGATACTCCAAAAGCCAAGTTAAAAAAAGGGCTACAAAATAGGAACACAGTACAACTATCATTAATAAGAATGCTATTGAAAGTAGAACCCAAATGCTTATCCATCTTGGACAATCATTATGAATCCGTAAGCAAGGTTTACCCTATTAAGTCTTCTGCAAACATCCTATGATTTCCACAGGTTCTAAAAAGTTCCAATTATCTCACACCAGAATGTCATAGGAGAGATTGTCCACAGACACGACCACAAGAACTCAACAAAAAATACCAGGTAAAACACTCAATGGCGGAATCCATTAAAATACCTTGAGTACAGAGAGATAGCACCGACATAGAGAAAAGAGATACAGAGGTGGACAACTATCAACTTTGCTAATGCATACTGTCCATGTCCTACTCCCTGTTATTTAAACTAAATTGAAATGCCTTGCAGAAATAGATGGAAGACAGAAACAACATAACTTCTTTAGTACTGCATAGCCTCCATTTTACTACTTCGACATGGTTCACAATTGAAAAACATCTGCATTCTGGAATGGAACCATGATAACTCTACCCATATGAACATCACGCAACATAAAAGCTATTGCTCAATAGCTATGTATCTTACTAACACCCAAAAGAAATGGAAGATATCAACCATCAGAAATCGCAACAATCATTAAAACAAAGACTTCTTAATAATATAAGAACACACTTAAAATCTCAAAATAACGCTTTCACCTAACTACCTAAGTACAGGTCAAGTTAATAAAAATAGAAATGCACTCACTTCCTCATATTCATAATCCCGATCACTTCCTTCCCATGGATATTGCTGTAAAACAATTCCTTCTCCTTCCTCATCCTCTCCAACGATATCTAATATTTTGGAAAAAGAACATTAGTTGCAAAATTATCAAAGATAAAAAGCAAAGTTAAATCAGAGCATAATCCTATGCAGTCACAGAGAAAAAACCACTTCTTACCATCCAAGTCTTCCCCAACATTCTCTTTTTCTTCAGTCAGAAGATCAGTATGTGCCTGCAGCAGTTTGCATAGTGTCACATACAAGAAACCATGTAGAAAAATTTCCAACACCACGATTAAAAAGAGGAAAGAAACTATTACTTACCGGCTTTTTCTTTTTCTTTTTGAGACCAGCAAATGAAGTTTCAAGTCCATCAGAAACTGCTCGAGAATATAAAATATATATAACAATAATCACATAAAGGTAGCTTAAGAAAAAAGTTGTAAAAAATAGAAATAAAAATGGAATTAGGGCCACTAGCTTGGATATATACCGGACAAGCTCTCAGTTTTCTCAACTAGAGTATCAACAGACTCCTCTTGAGCTAGATCTTGAGCCACTGGTTTCTTCTTTTTCTTCTTTTTCGTTGGGTCGAAAGGAGCTATCTGCAATGTAATGATATATTATGGAACAAATAACAATATAGCCTGAGGCAGGCCTCATTTGCATAAGCAATAATATATTTGATTATATCATATGTTTCCCCCAATAGGACTCTGCTCAAATTTCAGTATTTGCAGCAAGGAGTAACAAAAGTTCAATTAAGTTAAAATGCTACACATTGTAACACCAGTCAAAATCTCGTTACTTTCATATGCTTAGGACAGGGCAAGGGGTCTTATATAGTTCCAAAGGCATCAAATGAACCTTATATTTTCAAGTCATCCTCTTACGCAACCTCATTGGGATCAGCTTCTCTTCAGGTTGCTGTTTAATCAAACTAGCTTTTAGCTAATATGACTTCATCTCTGAGCGTCCAGCAATTAAATGAAACACTACAAATTACTAGCAAACAACCTAATTAGATTAAAAGATTCATGAACAGGCAACACTACCAAGTTCATAAATCTAAACAAAGCATCCTAAAACTTAAACAACCACTGCCACAAAAAGAAAAATAAAACCCAAACAAGCAACTACAAATTCATTTTCTAATGCAAATCATTAACAAAATATTTTTTTTAGTTAAGACTTACATCTCCAACATCATCCTTAACCTCCTCATTCATCTCAGTTTGATCTTCTTCCTCAGCCATGATTTTACTTAGATCTGCAACATAAATCCAAAATGTAAATTGACATTTCTGACAAAACAATACCTCTGAAAACAGAGAGAATTAAAACATGGTCGCCCATAGTATTCAAAGGTTTTGATCCACGTTAAGATAAAAAATAACAAGCAAATGGAAACTCTACCAAATAAAAATAAAGAAAAAATATTAAATAATTCAAGATTGTTCCTCAGATTTTGCGGACAGAAAATATCTGTATTGATCGAAACCCTAAATTTTCAAGAAATGAGAGAAATTATAATACAGAAAATTTGAAGATTGTTTCCGAGAGTACTCAAAGCTAACTCCTAAAACTTAACGCCAAGGAGAAAAGTGAAACCCTAAGTCCGAATAAACATACAAACAAATATGAAAATTGCTTCGATAATTTCATATTATTCCCTGCTTTTCAGATTACATGCAATTACGGAAAACCTAACCTTATATACAGATTGAAGAGAGGAGATAATACCTCGGTGCTGCAACAGAGGGAGGAAACTTTTCTCTCACTAGAATAGTAGAATGGCAGTTTTGCGGCGGAAGTAATTTGATAAAAATGGTTATATCCCACCGCAGAATGATTAATAAGATGACCGTACTTGGACTGGGCTTTAGGAGATGATGAGCTCTGCCCAAAGCCCAAATCTAAATACGCCCAAAATCAGCGGTAGGCCCATGTATTTGGCACATTGGGCTTCCATTTATACAGGTTCAATTCTTCAGTTTCTGTAAAACAGAAATATACATTTGACACTTTCAAATAATATATATAAAGTAAAATGATGTTCAATTCTATTTTAAGTATATTTCTTATGTGGTAATAATGTAGATAAGTTAGGTTTATTTATATTTTCTATGTAAATATATTTTATATATAATATGTATAACTCCCCATAACATATTTCCCTATTTCTCTTTTCTTTATGTCAACATATTTCCGTATATAATATTTGTGTAACTTTCTATATTAATTTTTGTAACTCCTTCTATATATTGTTAATTTTATTCCTTTTTCCTATATCAACATATATATATATATATACATATCTACAAATAATAATATTCTATCAGTATTTATTTTGATATTAATTCAATATATTATTAATATATATATTTATATAATTTTTATATTAATTCTTATAACTCCTTATTTTAATAGATAGGTTTGTACTTCTTTCTATAAATAATGTCTAATAGTTTCTTCTAATATTTGTCATTTGTATTCTCGAATTTAATTTTTTGGATAATTTTGGACAAACACACACACACATGTGTGTGTCAACTAGGTATATACATAAGTATATTCGTCAATGTAATTTAATCGACGTGTCTTGCTTAAGTTAAAAATCCTAATAATAATTTAAAATAGTTCAAACATACAATTTACTATTTCAAAATAGAATAATATTTTTCTTTTTCTATCTCCACCTCTATAAAATTTTATTTGTGAATTAAACTATTTTTCTTGAAAATGAATCTATTTTATAATATTTATATTGTTTTCTAATAATTTTTTATTTTTATATTTATGAATAAGGATAATTTAGAAAAAAGTTTGAATCTTGATTTAAGTATTTTGTTTTATTTGATAGTGATATGGATAAGTTAATTTTATCTATTTTTTTCATGGCAACATATTTTTACATTTGATATCCTATCATTAATTATTTTAATCTTATAATAAAGATCTATACTAATTTATTTTTATTACTACATGTTTAATTTTAGTAAATACCCAACATGTACATATATATATTAATATATATGTAATTATTTTAATAATTTTATAACTCTCTTTACGAATATATATTTTTAACTCCTTATATTGTCTAATACTTATATTTTTTAATATAATTATGGATAAAAATATACATATGTATATATTGTTGTGTATATATAGGTGTGTTTATCAATATTATAATTTAATTAATATGTCTTGCTCCATATATATTGTGCATATATAAACTTTTTATGTATGAAGTATTCTAATAATATAGAATTTATTATAATTTAATTTTGAAGTATTATACTATGTTATCCCATGAGTTATCTTTTATTCCATAATTTTTTATTTTAATTAAGTTAAATCATAGTTGGAAAAGTTTCTAAATCTAACTTAATAATTCTTAAAAATATGTGTACTAGAATATTCTAAACATATAATTTACTATTTAAAAATATAAAAAATAATTTTCTTCTTTTTTCTCCAACTCTATATGATCATTTTTTTGGCACATTACAATTATTTTTTTTCTTGAAGATGTATGTATGAGTAATGCTCATATCTTTTTCTAAAGTCTTAATTTTTATTCTAATGAACTAAGATGATTTTATAAAAAGGAAATTTGAAATCCCAATTTTATGGCAAATCAAAATATTTTATCTTCTATCACTTATGTTCATTTCTTCAATGTTGAATTCTTTAATTTTTTCGAACTTTTTAATTCAATGTTAAAGTGTTTTTTATTATTTCATCTTCTATATATTTTATGAATAGTTTATTGAAATTTATAAAATTATTTGACATTTAATCATTAATTTTTTATAGAAATATATTAATGAATGGGATTTGATCTAATGATACATAAATCATATTCATATAAAATATTGCTATATCTCATTTACATCATCAATTATATTATATCAATAAAATTCTTAATTTTTTAAATATTATATTTTTTAATATTTATAAAAAGTATCAATAACTAATTAAACTATAGTTAAAATTAAATAAAATAAAATTTTAAACTAATTTGCCAGTGCAACACACTAGCTAACAACTAGTATTTATTAATACGATTTTGTAGAATATCCTGAATATAAAACAAGGTATCTTTATTAAGATATAATTTGGGAAGCTCAATAGCTGATCGCGTATGATAAATTGCTTAGGCCAAAAACATTCTAAAATCTATAAAAGAGTAGAGCATGAATTTGTTCAAATTGTATCTCAATAAAAGTTTTCAAAATTACAAACAATGAGAGCTAGTGGACTCATATTGCACCAATTTTTCCGTCATGCTAACTATATAAAAAATTTAATTTGATGTCATGCAATATTGGGTTGTCTCTTTCTACGGAAAGCGAGGAGCCGACATCAAAGTGCCAAACCTTTCTGTCGATATGAGCTTTTGGGAAAGATCAACTTGTTATCCCTAAAGTAACTTCTATCCGTTGAGCGATAGCCCTTCCACTCAACACCATTGGGTCACTAAGACTTGATTTCGTCCCCTGCTCGATGGGTGGGTCTAACAGCGAAACTCCCTTCTGCCTTTGCACTCGATCGCCAATCTCCTTCTAGTTGGAGGAAACTTTTGTATGCCTTTGTTACCTTCTATATAAACTTCACGCCCCAATTGATAACAGCTATTCACACCAAAGGAAAGAAGAATGCTTCCTTCGTTGTCAAGGGTTGGTCAAGTT
Source organism: Jacaranda copaia (assembly GCA_014898725.1). Classification (NCBI taxonomy): domain Eukaryota; kingdom Viridiplantae; phylum Streptophyta; class Magnoliopsida; order Lamiales; family Bignoniaceae; genus Jacaranda; species Jacaranda copaia. The sequence goes on from JACGDI010003368.1 coordinate 599,175, forward strand.
GCTTCGCCCCTCATTTGCTTCTATCTGTCTGTCCACATTCCTCCCTTTTATGTAGGGGAATTCTAAATTTTATTACAAACTACCATAAATTACTCGACAATCTTCATGTAATATTTCACACAGTACGTACATATTTAACTCCTCGTTCCCTCATGTTTCCTCCTTGTTTTGACTGATATCTTGAACCAGGAATTATAAACTTATGAGATTTCTTTTTCTCATTGCTTGAACATCATGAGCGCTAATTGTGTTCCTAGGATTGGATTATGATATCTATGGACAAAAACTCTGCTACCATGAACTAATTCTCTCGGCAGCGTAATAACCTAGTCTATGGTCTCAGCTTAGTTAAAGATTAACTTAAAAAAACTTGAGCGTTTTTACCAAGATCCCATGATTGTCAACACTCACTAAAATTGCCGTAGTGTTCCAGTTGGCATGAATTTGCACCATAATAATTATTAAGTGACAGACAACTCTATCGTCATCATATCAAATTAGAATGACGGATTGGCCCTCAAATTATAACCTGTGAGCTTCCTCTGAGTTAGCTAGGAAGGGACCAAAAGTTCCAAATTTTTTCTTTAACAAAGATATTTTGATTTAGGTGAAAGAACTATTTAAGAGTTTAAAAGGACATAATTATCAATTTTTTATGTGTTTATATTTTTCGGATGCACAACTATGATCAATAACATTGCAATATGGTACGCATCAAATTTTAGGTAGGCACAGGTTTGCGATCTTTTCATTGCAACTCGAATCCAAAACCATTAAACTAAATGAAGGATGGACGTCTATGGTTGGCCGACTGCCACGCTATGAATAGCCACATTAACGAAGTATAAGGTATGTTGCTTTTGTTATCCCATTTGTAACATTTGCTTTTCTTTGCCATTGGAACCAAGTTGAATGTGTTAATTTGGGCATGAAAGAACTTTTATCAATTGTTGTGACAACTTCAAGGTGTAGATTTCAAGTGTGGAGTCAAAGAGGAGCTAGGCGAGGAGTTCTATTCTACGAGCACGTCAAATTAGGAGAAAAATTCCCATACTCACATAAAAAAACCTAGGTGGTGAGAGCCAACGAGCATATGCCTAATGCTTAATTTAATTTAGGGTACGATCATGGGATAAACAAGGAATTATAATCTATGGTATATAAAAAGAAAATAGTCCTACACTCACAAAATGATTATTTTCATATTGCTATGCCAAATGTTATTTGTCAAAAATATTCCTATGAGTAATCTACAAAACTAAATGATTTAAGGATCAACTTAAGACTCTCCATAATATCCATAACTAACGTCCCTACCATCGACAACTTCTTTCTCCACTCAAGCTCACCGTCCCTACAATCTGTAACCTCTTTCGTCACTATTGAATGTTTTTGCCTCAAACCAAATAGAAAAGCTTTTTGGAATTGTTCCTTCTATACCATCACTATTTTGAGGTAACCTTTACCAGTCGTGAAGCCATATGTCAGCCTACTATTTTCTAAGTTTGTTGCCATCATAATTGTTATTTTAAATACTTGTTTTTAAAATCTACTGGGATTACACATATTTTTCTCAATTTTGGTTTTATATTTTTCTTTTAATCTATAGTATTTTAGATTATGATCCTTCTTACTTCTTTGGCTTGCTCTAAATACATGTCAAATTTTATTTTATTTTATTTTATTTATTGTTTTTTTCTTAATTTTTCTGAATGTTTGTTTTCTTCCTTTAATTTCACACATGTGATCTAAACTTACCCATATAGAGACAATGTGTTACTACGGCTAGCAAAAAAGAAAAGGGCTTTCACACTTAAGAAACAGTAGTTTTCACACTACCATATCAAATTGTTATACACCTATTTTACCCTTAAATATTTTATTGGTTACGAAAAATATATAAGATTATAATTGATATTTTATTTCTTAGTAAAAAACTAATTATCTCCTGTTCTCTTCTCTTCTTCTGCCACAAATCAACTATATAGTTTTGCTAAAATTAATCCCATAAAATTATCTTATTAGTTCTTTTTAATGGTTACTTTTCTCGAATTTAATCGGTATGAGTAGGATAGAATGAGGAAAAAACATCGAACACTCTAGAAACTGTGTGGAGTTCATTGATTTAAATTGGAACAAGAAACTACTATCAAATCATGCGAATCTTTTTATCTTAAGCACATTTATAGTTTTATTTGAGGTGATGTATTTGATTTGAGTATTTTATTATTTGTAAATATAATCAGTATTTATATTATGATAATATAAACTTATGCATGTAGAAATAACATTCCACAATGATTAATAATTAAAATAAGAAACACAAACTAAATCAAGTTTAAACCCTCGTATTACCCTTTAGAGACCTTGATCTAGTATGCATTGTGATTATGGTAGGTAGAGGCATTTAAATCGACCTTGGATTTAGGGATGTCAATTCAAGTAGATGGGGGGCTCGAGTTGAGTTGAAATAGAAGTATAACATAAAGATTTTAAATCCTACTCTAATTTAACTTGATGCTAAACCCAAAATGTAGATCCTAACTTGACTCACAAAAGATCGAGTTAGGTTCAACTTGACTTAATTTTTAATTAGTCTGTCCCACAAGTTGATAAATTCAATTCGATCAAACTCAACTTGTTAAACATAATCCATATATTTCATTTTTCATATTTTTACACAATAAGAAGTTAGAACTATATGCTTTAAATTTTCATTAGAATTAATATTCAAATTCAAATTCAAATTCCTACCAGAATCATCAATAATTAGATTCCAATTTAGCATTCAAATTAATATTAATATTTATCAATTAAGTATTGTCAACATCAAATGACAGAGAACTCAAGCTACTCAGTAAGAAGCACAATGACACTGTTGGGTGGTTATGATGGTGGTAACAATAGCTGTGGTAGACTTGCAGTGGTATGGCAGCCAACACTTTGTTTATAGAGAAAGCAAATTCTTAGTTGGCAACAAGGATTTGGGTCGTTTGAAAAAATTGAATCTTGATTTGAGTATTGATTTTGTATTTTAATTACCTCAATTATTTTAGGTAGGTCGGGTTGGGTCTATTGGGCCATGTTTATTGAGTTATAGGGTCTTTTACTATTATTTTCGAGTCTTGTGGGTTGACCAAAATTAATTCAAGCTTTTCTTTTCCTTTTTTCGTGTCAGTTTTAGGATTAACATTATCCAAATCCAAAAATAATAAATTCAAACCTATTTTTTTTCTTGATGGAATATGTTGAGATTAGTAGGTTGGGTATAATTTTGACACCTTTACTTTAGTTGGATTTCCAATTTTATCTTATTATACTAGGTTTAGTTTTAAATAGTCTAAGTAGAAGTCTAGTTGAACTACGGTGCTCTAGGCAAAAGTCTAGCCCCAAGCTGTCAAGGGGTCCAACTCCACATGGTTGCCCCATCAAGAGGACTTCTATGAGTTGGGCTCAGGACGATGTGTGACCTATCGGAACAAGTTGGCTAGCAATAGTCTATGCTCTCTAGAATGCAGCCTATTTCTCATGCATTGCTTCTGTTGAGGTAAGCTTGAACGAGGCTCTATCAGTATCAATTTTATTTAATTTATACATAAAATTTGAAATTATTTAATTATTTAAATTTTACTAATTGTTGCTCCTCCTTTTGCATTCAACCCCTTCATTGATAAAACTAACTGAAATGCTAGTCCCCACCATCAGGGCACTCAACCTAAAAAGAGAAATTGGGATTTGTTCAATGGAAAGGATTTAGGATTGTTTTAATTATTTTCTCTTGAGGGAAGAGAAAGACAATTTATAAAAGCGGGATATTATTGTGGATAATTGTATGATTTGTGTTAAAATATAGAAATAAGATGAATATGATTTTTTGTAATACTATATACATACTATTGTATAATTAAAATGCATAAAATAATAAATCAAACCACAAAAATTTAGAAAATTGGAGTTGGATCAATGAAAAGTCACGACCATTGTTAATATTCTAAACCCATGATTGTCTCTCTTCATGCGAATACTACCGATTGATTATGACTTTAAGATTAAACCCCATCAGCTCTCAACTGCGTCTCATCCCATGTGCACGACTATGAGGAGACTAGGAACCAATTCATAGTCACATTGCCAAAAACACAAAAGTCTTGTGGGAGTGTATGAAATAAAATTGTCTAAATTCATAAAGTCTATGTGCCCAAAATGGATTATGGCCCCTTTATATAAGAGTAAAATGTTTGACCATTTAAAACGATTAATTGACCAGTAAAACACCATAAACAACACCATAAAGACACCATGAATCCAATATAAATATGCCCAATGATGATAAAATAAAATGGTTCAATTTATTAAATAAAATGATATTTAAGGCCATAAATATGAAATGAATAAAATAAATAGACACATTCATTGTCATATAAAACTACATGATAAAATGATTCATTAGAAATAAAATAAATTGAAGAAATTTTAAAGTTTATTTCCAACAATCAGCCACAAAATTTAAAATTTTTTAAATTTAAAATATTAAAAAAAATATGATGGCAATTTATCCTATGCAATTGGTGCATGTATCTTCCAAGCTTGAACTTATACTCTGTGTTGGCAATATCTGTTTGAAGGAGCCATAATAGACCAAGCCTTGAATTAGATCCCTTGAACCAAACTTCAATTACCGCACACACGATATTGACTTAAGACATAGTCATAGCTGGTTAGCGCGTTAATGGCACTATGCTCAATCTTAATTCTTATGAGTTTCTAGGATCAGCCCAAACCCATAGCCATGGCCCATGGTAACTCTCATGTAGGTGAGCCCTCCAAAGGTATGTGTGACTCATACTTTGTGCAAATTCCGCTTTGGTCTCATTAAAGATCAAAGCCCAGCCTAACATCACATTATCATAGCCTTTATCTTAGGGATGGGAAAGAGATATCTCATGTACACTCTCCTTAAAATTAGTGTTATATATGAGTTGTGTAGTACGGATTGTTGCTATCCATTGAACCTTCTTCATGGGGTCTCCTATCACAAAGATTGATTGCCACCGAAGGTGAGTTCCTTACTGGCTTAGCCCACCCCCTCGACAATTTAAAGGTCTAGCCTCCACACTAATCCCTCAAGACAATTTTTCTATTTCATGGAATATAATATCATATGCCTCTTATTTCATTTTTTTTGTCCTTCTTGTGTTTACTCAATCATGCACGTGCATCTGTTTTGCAAATAAAACTCCACAAGTAATATATTTTTAGATCCATAAATCTAAATATCACTTGCAAATTTTTCAAATATTTCAGAGTCTAAATTTTCTTCTAGGAGTATTATTGTCTTTACCGTCTCCTATCTATTTGACACATACTTCCTACACACTTATAAACTCAAAATAATAATATTATTTTCAAATAACTCTCAAATT
>JACGDI010003368.1:604780-634567 GCA_014898725.1 Jacaranda copaia
ATATATATGAGGATATATATCAAACATGTAAACATATAAGCATTCTCAGCTACAACCGCAAAATATAATCTTCCTTTTTCATTCTAATATTTCAATAAACTTTTAATTATCAACAATATATCACTAAACCTTTGAAAATTGAAACTATCATGCATATATCTTATTAGAACATGGAATAACTTAAACAATTAATTTAGTTTTCAAAACACCAACAAATTCCGTCATTTTCTAAATAAAATTAGACAATTAAATAATAATAGTCTTTGACAACATATAACTCCAATACAATGACCCAATAACATGATAATCTAGTCTTTGAGGTACATTCAATGGTAATTCTTAATTAGTTAACTAGCCGTTGAAGAAATATGTAACTCTTGTTATGAATTTATATATATATTGAATAAATAGATAATTACTCTAATATAGTTAATTCCATAACATAAATCTTTGCATCATGTCTATGTATGAACTTCACCAAGTTTAATATTTTTCTTGTATGCACATATAACTCTCAAATGGAAATTAATTCATGAATAAATAGCATATTTATACATATATGAAATAGGCAAAATTGTAAAATTGATCCTGTACATATGACCTCTGGAAATTTAGAACTTTATATTTTTAGGCCGCAAGATTGATACATTAGCTCCTAAAATTTGGTAATTTGAGGACAATTTAGGCCCAAATATCATTTGCCACCAGCCCGATCGTACATGCTGCATGACATGGTGCAATGTGGTGCCCCATCATCAAACTTGTCCTACTTTACTCCTAGTTGACAATGATGTGGCAATTCAACCTGCCACATTAGCAAAATATAAAAATAATAAGTAAAAAATATATTTATATATAAAAAATAAAAAATAAAGACATAAAAATAAAAAAAGCCAAAAAAATAAAAATGTATACACACATATATACATACATATATAAATTTTAAATACATTAATATAGAAAAATTACATTTTTAATCCCACAATATAACTGTGTTTGTACTATTGGTCCTAGAAACTAGCACTTGACCACTTTTAGTCTAAATTTCATAATTTTTTAAGCAGTTTTGGTCCTCTATCGTCAATACTGATAGAAACCATTAAAAATATGAATGACCAAATTACCTACAAACCCTTGAAATTTGGTTAATTTATTAAAAAAAACCAAAAAATATAAAATGTCTATTTAAACCTCACTAAAAACTTAAAAAATAAAAATAAAAAACCTAAATTTCTAACACAACCAAAGTTCTTCATAAAAAATATTTAAAGTAGTATATATATTACATATTTGTAGATATATATACATATACATACACATATTACATATATATAAATAAATATATAGATATATATATGTATAGAAACCCCTCACCCTACCTGAATTTGGGTAGCCGGCCATGGTGAGCAACTGCTTGGCCAGGTGGCCAAATCTGCAATTAGTCAGTGGCTGGCAATGGCCAGATTATTAGCTTGGCTAATGGCAAGCGAATGCTGGCCACTAGCATCCTAGCATCGACTATGGCAAGTAGGCATTAGTCGGTTGCCTGGGCCTATAACTCAAGTGTTTGGGCTATGAAAGTAGTGGAATATGGTGGCCGTTGGTGGGCTGGGCCTACTCCTGATCAAGAGTGCCCCTCTCCAGCTCCCATTTGGGCTTGAGTACCGGTTCCAGTCTACATAGACGGTTAAAGAAGTCCTAAGCCACCAACCTACGTGGATGGGTCATAGATAAGGGTAGAGCCATAGAGAGGTCCGGCTATACCGGGTGGGCCAAGACCACTAACCTTTTGCAGTCCAAAACAATTTTTTGATTAAAATTATCAAAAATTACTTATTCAAATTTATCAAAATTATATTGCTAGTTTAAATTATTAAATTTTTGTAGTTTTTATTATTAAATTATTTTAAATGCATTTAATATTTAAATACTATAATGTATGTAATTTAAAATTATAAAGTTATATTATTTAAGATATGGATTTAGTTTTTATTTTCTAATATTTTTTACTTATTTTGTTTTTATTTAATAAAATTATTTAATTAAATTTGATAAAACTACTTATATATATGTGTATTTATATATGTGAATATATATATAAGTATACAAATATTTTTCTAAATTTATCTATTTTTTATATATTTTCTTTTTTTCAATTTTTATGTACTTATTTTTTGATTTTTTGTGCAAAGTTTCCTTTTTTTTTCAAGTGTAATACATGTGCTAACATGGCAAGGAGGAGTAGCCACACCACATGCCACGTAGGAGAGAGGATGTGATGTGGCGCCATGTGGCCCCATGTCATGCACCACGTAGGATCGAGCCAGTGGCAAATGACAATCAGATCCAAATTATTCTCAAATTGTCAAATTCCAGGAGCTAGTGTACTAATCTTGCGGTCCGAAAACATAAAGTCTTAAATTGCCAAAGAGCCATATGTATGGGACTAATTTTGCAATTTTACCTAAAAATACATATTTTGCAAAGATTCAAACGGCTTTCATCTAATTACTTATATTCTCAATAATTACGCATCTTGGCTTGTATAACATGTCCATCAATGGGCAAATATAAAAAGATATTATGATGTGATCACATCACCATAAAAGAGCACATAAACCTTTTTTTTTTAACAATTCAACAAAACAAGATTTATGATCTATTAGAAATTATAATAGGAAATTGCTAATGCTAATGATTTGAATTATTTAGACTATAGTCTAACCAAAAAATTATTACCAATTCCACATGCCTATATTAAAATAAGTTCGTTGTCTTAGCTCAAGAGTAACTAACTAAAATAAACCTTCCATGTAGAAGTGAACAAATGATACTTACGCTAAATTTGTCATACCATTTACTATATTAAACAATACATAACCATCAATTTAATTTTGTAAATTTATTACCAAATAGTATTTATAACACATTAATCACAAAACTAGCCGTCAGATTGCCATACTAGTGCTACGCTATAATAATTTACACATATTAGTGGATCACTAATTTTATCAACATATATATATATTTAGCTACTATCAAAACAAAATATCACAATTTTAGTGAATGAAGAAGTGTTAGATAGAACTCCACTATAGGACTAATCACATAAATCTTAGATAAAGCAAGTGTAATCAAATATTGCAAAACTAAAATTTAAGATTCCAGAATACTTATAGATAGTTTTACCTCAACTTAACATGCAAGCAAATACCAATATCTGACATTCATGATCTCTTTAACCTCCAAGTTAGACCAAGAAAAATAAAATTAAGCAAATTACTTAGGATGCTTGAAAATTTGGAGATTCAACGAGCAGGTATTCTTTGGCCAAATTGTTTGAGGCTTATTAAGGTCAGGTGCTAATTGTATAATACATTAAAAAAGGTTTTGTCAAATACTCCACTACTTTGGATAATTGTTTGATTTGTGTTAAAATATAAAATAAGATTAATGTGATTTTTTTTAACACTATATACATAATATTGTAAAATTAAAATACACAAAATAATAAATCTACCGCATAAAAATATAGGATATTGAAGTTGGATCAATGGAGAATCATGACACTTGTTGTTGTTCTAAAGTTATGATTGCCTTCTTTCATGTAGGTACTACTGACAGATCATGACTTCAAGATAAAACCACATTAACTCTCAATAATGCCTTATCTCATGTGCACAACCATGAGGAGACTAGGAACCAATCTATAGTCATGTTGCCAAAAACACAAAAGTCATGTAGGAGTGTATGAAATAAAATTGTCTAAACCCACAAACTTTATGTGCCCAAAATGGATTGTGGCTCCTTTATGTAAGAGTAAAATGTTTGACCACTGGAAAGGATTAATGGGCCACTAAAACACCATAAACAACACCATAAAGACACCAAAAATCCAATATAAATAGGCCCAATAATGATAAAATAATATGGTCAAATTTATTAAATAAAATTATATTGAGACCATAAATATGAAATGAATAAAATAAATTGGCACATTAGTTGTCATATGAAGATACAAGATTGATGAAGATATCAATTGTTTGAAGGTAGACTAGGCTGTGATCTAATCTAATCGACCAGTAGAGAGGTCGAGAAAGATGTTTGATGATGTAGTTGGGTTGAGTCCTGCAACTAATAGTAGACGTCAGGCTAGACAAGGGGCCTCAACTAAGGCACTCTGACGCTCAAGTAATTGAATACAAGGTAGAGCAGCAGATTGAGGGCCCTGAGTGATAATAAACATACCTTACTGAAGGATGGCAATGGAATACTTATAGCCTTCTTGGAGAGGTTGATATGTCCATGATGCCCTCATGTATATAGAAAAGGTCTTTGTCCTTATCTCAAGACCCTAAAGTCTTCTCCATTTTGTGTACTATTCCAAGTGGCACTTTCTCCAACTCCATAGGACATAGTGGTGTAAAGAAGGTGTGCACTACCCTAGCTTGGCTTAAAAGGTGGTACCAGTGGTGGCATGCATCATTTATGCAGAGGCATGCTGCCTAGTTAACACAATAGAATTCTGTTACATTCAAATATCTCCCTGGTTGAGTGTTGAACAAACATTCTCAATTCAATCAACTATGTCGACTAAGCAAAATGTTGATACTTGTGCTAGCAGAAAGGCCTAATAGGATTGGGGTCTGGTCAATAAACTGGTCAATCACCAATGAGGTAGAATAGATAGCCAATTGGGCTATTCCGTATCACATCTTTTGTCTAGTTGAGCATTATTAGGTTGGGCCTATTGGGCTATCTCTTATTAATGAAAAAATAATCTGTTGGAAATAAAATAAATTGAAGAAATTTCAAAGCTCATTTCCAACATACGTGACACTCACCTCAAAATTTCATTACGACATAATATGTGTTACGGTGGCAGACTCGATGTTTACTTTACTTTATTTTATTTTAAAGGGAATTATGGCTACCACCCCTAAGATTTAGCCTGATTATGAAAAGGTTTTTGCTTTTTAAAAAATTACAAAATTTCTCTTGAGATTTGTCACTATTCAACAATTAACCCAACCGTTAACTACCATTAAAGTTTCTGAAAAATGCTGTTAAAATTGGCATTTGAAACTTCAATATTACCCTTCAGCTTAAAACCTCAATTTTCCCCAAGTTTGACCATAGTTTGTGGACAAAAATACCCTTGAGGGCTGTATCATCATATTTTTAATTTATATAAGGATTAAATAGATATATTACTATACTATAAGAGGTTAATTATAAGAAAACTATAAGGAATTTATATATATACATATATATGTATACACACACACACACCTACCCCCTACCCTCTTAGCCCTTTCCGCTTTCCCATCCCACCAAATTTGGTCATGGTGGCTATTGACTGCCATGGCATGGCATGGCAATCGACGATGGAAGAAGAAATGTGTGTGTGTGTGTGTGTGTGTGTTAGGGGTAGCAACAAGTTTGTATTTTTTTTATTTTTGTAATTAATTAATTTTTTTTACTTATTTATTTCTAACTAAAATATTTTTAATTTTTTTACTATGTTTTTAATTAATAAATAAATTTAATTAAATTTCATTAATTATTTTAGATATATTTATTATTTAAATAAATAATTTAATTATTTTAAATATCTTCATCTTAGATATGATTATTATTTTGATAAATATTTTATTAAATGTAAAAAAAAATATCTTTTTTAATCACAAAATAATTTAGTTAAAATACATACATTTAAATTTTTTACTCATTTATTATTAATTAATATTTTTTTTATGTTATTATGTTTTTTAATTAATTAATAAATTTTACTAAATTTTATTAATTATTGATTTGGGGAAGTGAATCGAGCCCAATATGCCCAATAGTACTTGACCATGCCCAAAAATGCACTAGGCTAATTAGCTAGTATAAATTATCAGTATCTCTTAAGTTGACCAGAGTGAGATTGATTAGCCTAATTTGGTCGATATCCTACAACCAGAGATGCCTCTAAGCCCCAAAAGATCCATTGTTTCAACTAGAGCATCACTAAGAGCCTCATAGCTAGAGTAACATCTTAACCAGAGGAGGTCGATTAAAGAAACATGAAGTGTTCCTCCACCACCGGTCACTATCGCATTAAATGCAGCTCAACCACTACCCTGCCACATTAAATATGCTAATAGGTAGCCTGCTTCCGCATTCATGAGGAATGCTTCCACCATACCAGTAGTTTGCCTTCGTATTAAAAACGAAGATCTTTTCCATACCCCCCAAAAGAGAAAGGATAGGCCACCTAGAGATGGTATTCAAGCAAAAGATGACCTAAAGGTCCTAAGACAAAAACAAAGGCCCTCAATGCTTAAGTAGAAGAATCATAGACATTTCCACCTCTTGCAAGAGACTATAAATATCCTATTGCAGGCCTTTATAAGAGATATGTTCTCTATTACTTTGGGCCTTACTCTGCCGCTCTATATTTTGGTTAATTTATATTGATTTAAATGTCTGAGTGCCTTAGCCAAGGGCTTCCTCAACTAGCTTGATATGTGTTGATTGATTGTAGGACTCAACCTAGTTCCATCTCAATACTTACCTATAGCCCATTTTTTGGTCGACTACAGTGGGCTAGAGCCCAGTCCATTGATATTCAGATCTTACCATCATTATTTGGTGTTATATGTAGGTTTTAGAGTCCACAGCATGAGCAAATGGTAAACACAGGGCAAGCCATTTTCAAAAAAGATGAGACTAGAAGGTCCCTTCTCCATCCCTCTCATCTTTAGCAAAAGCAAGATGTGGCTGGACCCAATTCCCAACATGAGCAAATAGTAACCCTAACTATGCTATAACTTATGCAGATAATAAGTGTGTAGATATCAATCTAGAACTTAGCTTAATTGTCAGCTGCTCTATAAAAGCACAATGATTAGCCTGGAGTAGCATTGGTGCCACCCCTATTCCTCTCACCACAATGAAAGACCTTGAAGAGAAGATGGAACAGGTAATGAGTTACGATGCCTACCTAATCGATGTGATGATAATCCAAATCAATTTTAGTAAGAGGAGACCCGCCCACAAAAAAGAAAAATTTAGTAATAAACAGACTAAGAAAAATAGGCAGAGGTGTTGTACCAAGTCTAGTAGTTGAACAAACGCCTTGAGAAAATTTTGAGGAAAAACACAAAAAAGAATCCCCAACATGATAATGTACCCCAACTCTACTGCAAGCGGGATTCACCATATTTTTAGGAGATAATCGATGAGCACATAACTATTGATGCAAAGATTCTAACTGGTTTACCCCGATATGATGGTTCAATTGATCCAAATAAGCATTTACTCTAATTTGAGCACATAATGTTGCTCCATGGTCATAATAAGTTTATTCATGCTAAAATGCTAGTCACCACGCTCAAGGGCATAGTGCTTGATTGGTTGGTTAAGTTGGAGTTAGCATTTATCTTATCATATAATCAGCTTTATGGCACGTTTCTCCACTAGTTTACTAGTAAAAGGAAAGCAAAACTCCCATATACTCACTTACATATGATGAAACAGAATGAGGGATAACCTCTTTGGGATTTCTTTGCCAAATTTAAAACTAAGGTGTTAAAAATCAGCAACCCCAGAATTGAGTTTTTGATCGATATTTTGTTCATGGGTCTCCAACATAAGGAATACGCTAATGCACTAGTTAGGGAAAGACCACAGTCCATGGAGGAACTACTCAACCTTGCTAAGGATATGAACAAACAAAAGTATATGAACTAGGAGAATGATAAGAAAAAGGGCAAAGAGAAAGATGACACGCAGTTAAGGGATGATCATCGACCCCCAATTAAGGGGCTTCACAACTATACCTTACTAAATATTGTTGGGGAAGAAGTTTTGTTCGACATCTAAAATGATAGCCTCCTTAAAAAGCCTAGGAAGTTAACTAAAATTGAGGCCATGAAGAGATCTAAGAAGTATTCTCACTTCTACAGCTAGAAGGGACATGACACAAAAGATTGTTTCAATCTACATGATGAGATTGAATAGCACATTCCGCAAGGACAACTGAAGACGTTTATTGATGAGAAAGCTAGATAAGAGATGACTAGACTAACCAGACTCTAGGTAGAGAAAGGCCAATCAGCCTAAGGATAGAGGACAAAGGGAAAAGATATGTCGATGATCAACGACCACCCTTCCAAAGTGTGATCAATTCCATTGCAAAAGGACTGGCAGGGAGAGATTCCAAAATAGTGAAAAGGTAGAATCAACGCAAACTGGAATCAATTAAGTCCACACCAATCAAAATAGTTTTTCAACTCTCTACCAATATAAAGCCTATCTCTTTCCCTAATTCCAATCTCTTAATTTCCCTTTCGTCATATCAGTGTAGATTGCAAACTTTGAAGTAAGAAATGTTCTAGTTGACAATGGCAATTCTGCAAACATAATTTTCTTATCAGCTTTGAGAAGGATGAATTTTGGGAAGCTTAAGTTCAAGGCAATCTGCACTCTATTGGTGGAGTTTGGAGAATTCGAGATCATTCTTAAAGGATCTATTAACTTGGCCACCTCATTTAGTGAAGTTCCAAGAAAGCGAACACTAATGGTGAATTATCTCATGGTCAATGCACATTTCACCTACAATGCCATAATTGAATGGCTTGTATTGAATAACTTCAGAGCAATTGTCTCAACCTACTACATGAAGGTCAAATTTCCAATAGCAGCATGAACTAGAGAGCTACTTTGCAATGTAAAGGAGGCCTGGCAATGCCACACCATTTCAATCGAGGAAAATGAGTAGAAAACTCAACCTAAACTGAAATCTTTAGGGGACATCCTAGTAACAAAACCTAATGGGGGATAGGAAAGCAAGAAAAGGAAACAAAAGAGAAACTAGGATTAAACCAGTTGAAGAATTTAAGACCATCAAACTCGAACTTGAAATTCCAACAAGACTACAAGGATTGGAAATAATCTGGGAAGCAATATGGAATGTAGCATGGTCAAATTCCTTAGAAGTAACATTAACGTTTTTACTTGGAAAGCTATTGACCTCCAAGGAATTGACCCTAGGATCATTTTCCATGACCTTAACATAGATCCCTCATTCAAGCCCATCAAATAGAAGATTAATACCTCCAATGCAAAAAGATGCTAGATCATCAAGGAAGAGGTCAACAAAGTATTAGAGGTAGGCTACAATGTAGGGATTCAATATCCTAGTTGATTGTGTAATGTAGTTCTTGTCCCTAAGAATAAGGGCATATAGAGAATGTGTAATGATTTCACTGATTTGAATAAAGCTTGTCCTAAAAGCCCTCACCCGCTACCTCAAATAGATTTATTAATTGATTCAACAGCAAGTTGTGATCTTTTTAGCATAATGGATGCTTTTCAAGGATATTATCATATCTTTATTGCCCCTAAAGATAGGGATTAGACCTCTTTTGTGGTACCCAATGAATTTATTATTTTCTAGTCATGCCTTTAGCCTCAAGAATGCAAGCACAACATGTTAAATATTGATGAACTTTATATTCAAAAAAGAGATCGAGTAGACTATAGCAGTATGTTGATTACATGATTATCAAAATAGAGAAAAAAGAAAATCATTTAGCCGACCTTCACCATACTTTATCCATACTAAGAGCTTTTGGGATGAAACTTAATCCCAACAAATGCACATTCAAGGTAAATGGAGGAAAGTTTTTAGATTACATGGTTAGCTAAAGAGGCATAAAAGCAAACCTACAAAAAATACAAGTAATTCAGGACATCTCACCACCTAGAATAGTTAGGATGTGCAAACATGGGTCGGGAGGATCATAGCATTGGGACAATTGATCACCCGATTAGCATATAAAAATTTGTCATTTATAAAAATTTTCAAGAATGCGAGAAAATTCTAATTGATAGAAGAGTACAACTAGGCTCTAGTAGACTTAAAATAGTATTTATCAACTCCTCTGATGTTTGCCAAACCTGAGGTCATAGAAGTCTTGTACATTCATTTAATGGTCTCATAGGCAATAGTCGGTTCTATTTTGGTGTTTACTCAACATGGCACACACAAGATAATATACTATATTAGAAAAGCTTGGCAAAGCCTAAAACACAACTATCTTAAGATTGAAAAGTTTTCCCTCGCCTTAGTTATAGTAGCCAGGAAGCTGAGGCCTATTTCTAGTCCCATTCTATTATTGCCCTAACAAACCAACCTTTGAAATAGGTGCTATCAAAACTGGACATGTCGAGGAGACTGACCAAGTAGGCTACTGAGTTAGGAGAGTTTGACATCTCTTTTTAGCAATGAATAGCTATAAAAGCACAAGTGTTGGTAGACTTTGTAGTAGAGTATGTTGACTTCCCAGATGAGGTCAAACAAAATCCACTTGTTTGGTCTCTATATGTCAATAGTGTAGCGACTTCTATGGGGTAAAGAGTAAGTATTTCTCTATGCTCTACCCACACTAAGGAGTATGACTTTACTATCAAACTCGACTATCTTATCACCAACAACAAAGAAAAATATGATGCCCTCTTTGGCGGTATAAGGATGGCCATCGATAGGATATTCGAACAATTAGCAGCTATTACAGACTCTCAATTGGTTGTTAAGCAATTCAAAGGAATTTTGAAGCAAGGGAGTCCACTATGAATAAATATCTCGCTGAGGTCAAGAAACTACAACAACATTTTAAGAAATTTTCTTTTAATCAGGTCCTTAGGATCAAAAAATGAGAGAGTAGATGCCTTATCTAAGTTGGCCAGTTTGACAAAGGGTACTAAGAGAGAACCATCACATTCTTGGTCTCCAAGAAGCTCACAATAAGTGGTCCCAACCAAAACTAGGTTTGGGAGATCCAAGAATTAACTCCCACTTGGCAAGAAGAAATCAAATCTTACCTAAGGAAGGGTAAGGTGCTAAATAACAAGGTAAAAGCTCGAAAGTTGAGAGATCGAGTAGTAAAATTCGCCTTCAATGAGTATGGTCAACTGTATAAAAGATCTCTTTATGGCCCCCCACTGAGGGGTTTGACAGCGAACCAAGCCTTTAAGGTTTTACAGGAAATTAATTTAAGTATTTGTGATAACTACTCTAGAGGGCAAGTACTGGCTCACAAAATCATAAAGTATGGATATTTTTGGCCAACCTTATCAGATATGTGATTGACTTTGCTAAAAAGTGTTCGTCTTAGCAAGTGCATTCGAACATTCTCTATTAGCTTACTTCAGTTCTAGTGACTATTCAAATCACGTAGCCATTCAATCAGTAAGGGATTAACATTGTTGGCACATTCCTCAAAAGCCACTAGCAAGAAGAAGTATATGATAGTGGAGGTCAAATATTTTACAAAATAGACCAAAGCATAGGCAATTTCGAGGATAACCAACACAGCAATTAGAAGCTTCCTATGAAAGAACATCAATTATTATTTTGGTCTTTGAAAGATATTAATATTAGATAATGGCACCCAATTCCAAAGTAAAAGGATGAGAGATTGGTGTGGAAGTTTGGGAATTCAACAACACTTCACCTCGATCGAATGGGCAAATCAAGGTCACAAATATAACAATCTTGGACCATATTAAAACTTGACTCGAGGGTTCTAAAGAAAATTGGGCAAACAACCTCCTCAACCTCCTAGACGTCCTATGGGCATACATAACCACTCTTAAATTTACTATAAGGTACAACTTTTGCAGTCTGGTCTATGGTTCAGAGGCAATAATCCCAACAGAATTGGTATAATATATAACTCGAATGATTTATTACAACCCAACCAGGAATAAAGCTAAAAGGCAATTTGACCTCAAAACAATCAACTAGCTTAGTAGCAGGCTACTCAACAATGTAAAGGTATAGGTCAATTGTAACTAAGCACTACAATAAAAACATTCGATCAAGAAGCTTTCAAGTTGCAGGCCTTGTTCTCAAGAAAATCAAAGTTCCAAAAAATGTTGGAAAACTTGACTGAAAATAGGAGGACCTCTATTCAATTGCCACAGTGGCAAAGCACAATTCTTACCAACTAGTAGACATGGGTGAAAATAGGCTCCCTCGACCATGGAATACAACAAATTTGAGAAAATTCTACATGTGAAGAAACTTTAGTCTTGAACCAACTCTTTTGTAATGCATGAGATCTAGTCCCCTCAAAAGACATGCCTTTTGTAATTTAATTTCAAACCAATAAAATCAATTTATAGTCGACTAACCTATTACTTTCAACTGCAAGCATGGCCTCTAGCTTGATCGCTTCATGAATGAAAAAAATCGTTTATAGTCAACCCTGTAATTAACTATTATCTTAGTTTCAAACCATCAAAGTTGACTAAAGTTTGACCATGGCTTCTACCCTAATAGTTTCATAAATAAAAAAATAGTTTAAAGTTGACCCCGTAGTCAAACATTATCTCAGTTTCAAAACCAACTAACAGATATATGTATATCAACTCAACAATTCCACAATGACTTGGTTCAAATCAATAAAGTCGACTTATGCTAGATCCATTTCTTTTATACAATAGACTTGTTTAGACAAGATGAATTTATTCATTTAAAATTATTTTATGGTTGACCGTGAACTTGGTTTCGAACCAACTAATCATTATATGCTTGTTCACTTAGAACACTAGTTGATAGGTTAAATAGTGATAAAATTCACTTATTCACTTGTTTAAAGTTTGACCTAATAAATGAAAGTAAAAGCAATGTAAAGTCAAGCCAATGATGAATGACTAAAAACTTGATATTATACGAAAATAAAACAACCAAGTTGTACAAATCATTCAAAATATTCATAATATTAGATTACATTGTTTGCCACGCCTTGCAGGGCGGATCAAGTTCAATAAAATAGAAACTAAAAAGAAATAGAAGTACTATTAGCTCAAGTCTGCTCTTTCTTCTTCAGCACCTTGAGCAATACTTGTTACCATTTCATCCATGACCTCATTGAGCTAGTTGTCAGAGTTCATAGGCACTATCATTGGAGGACCCTAGACCTCTTAGTCTACCCCAAAGTGAGGAACTTCCATAGGTTGAGAAAGACTAGCCTCCTCTGTTAAGAAAGTGTGACCAATCGTAGGAAAGTATGCTACATCATCAACTTTTCATTTCTTGACAACCTTCTCGAAGGCCTCTTTGGCATTGTCGAGTGCAAAGATGACACTAGCATATTAAAAAGTTTGGCTCAGTAGAAATTGTTGCACTTTCGCCTTACATATGCTTGGCAATATCTTGAAAAACTCATCTCAAGTACACTTAAGGATGCTATTGTACCCCACAGATCTCTTCCACTTCTAACCTCACCTTTTTTAACAGGTCGTCCAAATGGTTTTTTCTCAATTACAGCAGCTACCAGCTCAAAATTATTCTCCTTAACCTACTTCTCAAGTTCTTTGATCCTCAACTCAAGCGACTCGACCCAAGTCTTGGACAAGATCATTGTTCTTTCCGTAGCTTTACCCGATCAAATACATAAGCTCAGCCTTTTGATAAAAGTTGTAGCCCCATTACCCAACCTACAAAGAGAAAAGACTTGATAAAAATAGGCATATGTATAAATGATCCCAAGGTATTTGAATGCAAACTTATCATGTTTACATGGTATGCAAACACTTTTGAAGGCATAGAGCTACCCAAGGTCCATATTTATTTTTGGTCTGAGAGGCCAAGACCAGCAGTAAGCACCTTCAATGAGGTCACTCATGTTGACCATGTGCCTAGCATTATCGGCATTTTTGTGACCTCTACATTAAGTCCAAACTTAAGTTCTAAGAAAATAGGTAAAGGAGATTTTCCTCATTGGGTCAGGATCCAAAGAAAGAAATGTTAGTAGCTTTCCCCTTCCTATTTTAGCAACAGTTCTTTTAGGGGGGATTGATCATCTATGGTCCTATTCTCTTATCAAGACATTGGGCCGACCACAACAAGTCAAGCAGGTGGAGGAGTAGACGATGGTGCCCACTGTGAAAGAGCACCTTAGGAGTCAGCCTCTCATTGAGCAACCACTTCTCGACACTCTTACGCCTTTTGTTGTTAGGTCATGGCTTGTTAGTTAGCCCAATTCATAATTTTAGCTTGATTTAAAAGACACAAACATAAAAACAGATTATCTATCAAAAACTACAAAATAAAAAGAGAAAAAGCAAGAAAGAAATCAACAAGAACAACATAGCTAAAGTATGTCTACCTAGTTGAGCATTGGATGGCATATTTAATCGAGAAAGCAACAAGCTTGCTAACACCAAGTTTCTTTCCTTTGTATACCCCAATGCCTCTATTTCTTCAAACTCAACCAAATCTAGAATAAATGTGTTATTTCAAGCTGGGTGCACATTCCTAGGCATCTTGACCAACTCCTCAACCATCCCTTTGGTATGTTAAAACCAACACCAATAGTGGCACGGACGAAGGAATATATTTTTTTTCAAGTTTGGCCATCAGAAAATGAAGCGGTCACAAATATTCTTTAATGACAACAGGCAATGCGATAATAAAAGCCTAATTCCTCAATATTTCCTAACTTGCAAGACATCAAAATTGGGAATCAATTGCTAAAGTTTATAAAGAAATATGGTTGGCCTTGTATTAACATTAGAATAGCGAAGCTATATAAGATTGAGAAACAATTGGATAATAGTTGGGTAATGCAGACCTAAAGACCAATTAGGAGGTTGATTATAGGCTACACTATTGGAAACCTAAGCCCACACTTTAAGGTATCCTTGAAGACTGTTATGTAACCTATCGAAAGTCGATGCATCCTATTACTAAACTTGAGTACAAGCAATTCAAACTTTAGTGGAATGTGATATATATGCCTAATCAACTCTATAGATCATTGTTGGTGACCTCAGAATTATATCACTGTAGTGATAATTTGTAAATAGCCTACCTCGAGATAATGGAGGTTGACTGGCCTCCCTAAATAGTTTAGCTCTTCCTCTGATACCAACCCTAATCTCACTTGAGTTCTCAAAGAAACTAGACCCATCATTATAAGATTCGCTAGTCTCACTGGTCAAATCATTATCCTTTCGGTCGACTCCCCAAATGACCATGTTTCCTCAAAATTAGTTGACCTACCACTACTCTTCCTAAAAACTCTAAGCATGATTACAATCAAGTAACTGATCGAAACAAGAGAGTTAAACTAGACAAGATTGAAAGGAAACTTACAAAGTTAACAAAAAGATGAAGTTAACAATTCTTGGTTGAAGTAGTAGATTCTGCATAGGTCAACCTCTCATTAACACAATAAATATGGTAAATGAGAGAAAGAATACACTATTTATAGAGTTTACCTAAAGGGTAAATCAATCAGCTAAAATGACCAACTATCAAGCAGTTATTACATAACAAATGGTCGCCTCATTTATCTACCTAATGTAACTTATGCATTTATTATGCTGAAAGTTGGTGTATACTTATTCTCCTCTCATTCTCTTTGTGAATTTGATCAGGACTAGAGAGGTAAGGGGGACTCATGATTGCAAAAGTGAATCGAACCTAATAGGCCTAATAGTACTTGACTATGTCTAGTTAGCCAGTATAAAGTATCAACATCCCTTAAGTCCACCTGAGTGAGATTGATTAGCCCAAATTTGATAGATATGCCCATAGCTAGATAAGCCTTTAAGCCTTAGAAGATCTATTGTTTCCATCAGAGCATCACCAAGAGCCTCAGAATGTAGTAACATCTCAACTAGAGGAGATTAATTAGAGGAACGGGAAATGTTCCTTACCACCAGTCACTGTTGCATTAAATGCAGCTCAACTGCTACCCTACCATATTAAACAAGCTAACAAGTGGCATATCACTGCATTTATGAGGAATACTTCCACCATTCCACCAGTCTGTCTCTATATTAAAAGTAGAGATCTCCTTTATATCCTAGAAAAGGGGAGGATATGTCATCTAGAGAACATATTCAGGCAGAAGAAGACCTAAAGATCCTCAGACAAAGATAACGGCCTTTACTGCATAAGCAAGGGCATCATAAGTAGTCCCACCTCTTGCAAGAGACTATAAACACCCTATTGTAGTGCCCCCCATAAGAGGTATGTTCTCCATTACTTTGGCTTTCACTCTGCCGCTCAATGTTGTAGTCGATTTATGTTGATTTAAGCATCAGAGTGTTATAGTCGATGGCCTCTTCAACTTGCCTAACATGTGTTGATTGGTTGCAAGGCTCAACCTGCTTCCACCCAGTACTTACCTATTGATATGAAACCCCAAGGATATATTGATCTCAAAACTCCAAACATATAAATTGATATTGAACAAACCTTAGAATAAAACCCTCAGTATTGAACCTTTAAGATACATGATATTAAAAATGCAAATAATTAGGAATAAGAATAAAAATTTTAAATAAATACTAGAATGAATTAGTACCTTTAAAGAATCTATTCAATTTCTTGATACAACAAGCAAAGTTGTTGTTTTTCTCAAGAGAGAAAAACAGTAGAAAATAATTTAATATTCATCAAAATCCACCATACACATTTTTAAAAGAGTATTTATACCCTCATTGCAAGCCTTAATTAAAATAAGATATAAACTAAGCTTATGGACAATAATCCAAGCCCAATCGAAGTAGGAATACGAGTTTAACTTTGTCACAGTATCTTTTTTTCTCCATGAGTCCCACATATTTGGGAATTCTTTTAGCCTTCTTAGGCCTTTTCAAGTCTTATATACCAAGCGCAAGGTAATGGGCTATCCAACTTCATTGTTTTGGCTTCTTGACATGCTTTTATCTTTCTTAGCCCATTCTTAATTCATCTCTTCAACAAAAGACTTGCAATCTCTACTTTGCCCTCTAATGCTAAAATAACCATCTTACCCTCCAGTACCTCCAATGCTCATATCAATCCTTTCTCTTCAGAAAGATTTATCTTCAAATCTGAATCCATATCAAAAGGAGAAAGAACAAAAACATTAAAAGTAGCAGAAACTTTATACTCACCTAGTGATGAGGTTGAAAGCTATTTTACTGGATTAGGGTAGTATTTGGGCTAATCCAACTAGAATGGCCAAATGGAGTAATAGTGAAATCTCCATGAGTTAAGATTTGCAACCACTAGCAAAGGTCAGACTAGCCGAGGTGCCCTCAGCTAAGACACTCTGGTGCTCAAGTTAATACTAATCAAGTAAAGAAATTGAGCCGTAGAATAAGAGCATTAGTGAAAATGGCATACCTTGAAAGTAGCTAGCAATAGGGTATTTATAGCTTTCTCTAAGTGAATAATATGTCTAAAACGTCCCTCTCAAGTATAGAGGGCTTTTGTCCTTACATGGGAGCTATAGGCCATTTCCCATCCCTATACTATTTCGAGTGGCACTATCTTTTGCTTTCTTGGAATAATAGTACCATGGAGGCGCACCTCTTGACAAAGGTGGAGGCAGAGTTGGTAATGGGGCGGCATGCACTATTAATGTAGAGGTGGCCCGAAGCCTCCCATCGAATGTGGTCGAGAACACCTTACTCAACTTGGGGGTTATGATCGAGTGGCTCGACCCAGATTACTGCATAAGTGAAAAGGTGACGGTCGACAACCTAACTAGGTTTGGAAGCGTAGTTGGGCCTCAAATAAAAAGTAGGCTTGGAAGCACGCTTTGGAGTCAATAACTGTTATGCTAGGTCTATTGGGCTATCTCATATCATTTAGAATGTCAATCTTGTAAGCATTATCATTAATTTTTTCCAGCACTTGGAATGGACCATCTTCTTTTACATAAAGCTTGGATTTTATTTGATTAGAAAACCCTTCCTTTCTCAAATAAACCCAAACTCTATCACCAAGTTCAAATATCACCTGCTTCGGCCCTTTATTCACTTTTTGGGCAGTCAATCTGTTTCTCTTTTCAATCATCTTACAAGCCTTCATGTGTATAGTTTTAACCGTTTCAACCTTACTTGCACCATCTATATTAGCAATATCACTCAAAAGCAAAGGAGTTAAATCTAAAACAGTCAAAAGATTAAAACCTTATATAATTTCAAAAGGTAAAAAACCTATAGAAGAACATATTAACCTATTATAAGCAAATTCAATAAAAAGTAAACAATCCTCCCAAGTTTTCAAATTCTTTCCTACAATAGCACGTAACAAAGTACCCAAAGTTTTGTTTATTACTTCAGTTTGTCCATCAATTTGTTGATGAAAAGTAGTATAATACAAAAGTTTAGTACCTGACTTACCCCACAAAACCTTTCAAAAGTGGCTCAAAAACTTAATATTCCTCTCAGAAACAATAGACCTAAGGACACCATGCAATCTGACAATTTCCCTAAAGAACAAATTAGCAATGTTAGTAGCATCATCAGTTTCATGACAAGCAATAAAGTGTGCCATCTTGCTAAATCTATCAACCATAACAAATATACTATCTCTAACCTTTCTAGTTCTAGGAAAACTGAGCACAAAATCTATAGAAATATCAACCCAAGGTACAATAGGAATATGTAAACGTGTATACAATCTATGAGGTAAAAACTTAGACTTAGCTTGTTTACATGCAATACAATTAGAACACACTTTCTAAACATCTTTTCTCAGACTAGGCCAATAGAAATGCTCACTTAAAACATCTAAAGTCTACTGCACACCAAAATGACCCTTCAATTTACTACTATTTGATTCCCTAATTAGCAACTCATGCATAGAACAAACAGGGACACAAATTCTATTACCACAAAATAGAAAACCTTAATGTTTATGGAATTTATTAAATGCATCACACTCACATGTAATATACAAATCAGCTAAGTCAACATCAATTGCATACATATCTTTACATTGCTCAAATCCCAACAACTTAAATGTAAGTGTACTGATTAAAACATGTCTCCTTGACAATACATCAGCAATAATGTTTTTTTTCCCTACTTATTGCAAATCACATGGGGAAAAGCCTTAATAAATTTAACCCACTTAGCATGCCTTTTATTCAATCTTAGTGAAAATACATACACCATGAAATTCTTCAAGCATATCATCTAACCTAGGGATAGGATAGCAATACTTAACTGTAATTTTGTTAACTGCTCTACTATCCACACACATCTGCCAAGTTTCATCCTTCTTTGGAACCAATAGCACAGGTACAACACACTAACTCATGATCTCCCTTACATGTCATTTTGCTTGCAACTCTTCTACTTGCCTTTGAAGCTCCTTTGTCTTCTTAGGATTACATCTGTAAGCTGGTTAGTTAGGAATTTAAGATCTAGGTACAAAGTCAATTTGATGCTCAATTCCTCTTAATGGTGGTAAACCTATGGGCATTTCATTAGGAAATACATCATCAAACTCCTGTAATAAAAACACAAACATTCTAAGCAAATTAGGGTTAAGGTCAGTTTTAGATAATAAAACCTCCGAATACTTAATCAGTATCAAATCTATCCTGCTTAGAAAAGCATTCTTTAAATATCTCTCTCTAGCAACGAAGCATTACTTTTTCTTAACTTTTTCACTTTACATTGACTCTTTCTTTTCACTAACTAAATTTCTCTCCTGTAATTCCTTCTTTCTTGTTTGCACTTGTGCAGTCACTCACCATTAGGCCTTTATCTTTATTCTTTTCTCTTATGGCCTCTTTTCGCTCATTACTTTTTTTTAACCTCACTACCCGAACTCCAGATTGTTGAAGTTTAATCTGGTTAAGGTAAACTTCCTTGGGTAATAGAGGTGTGAGAGTGACTTTTTGTCCATTATGCTTAAAGGAATATCTATTATTTACCCATCATGTATTACACGCCTATCAATTTGCCATGGCTTACCCAACAACATATGGCTAGTCTACATGGGCAGTACATACAAACTACCTCATCACTATATCTCCTAATAGTAAAAGCTACCACAACCTGCACAGTAACTTTCATCTCTCCTTTATCATTCAACAATTGCAGCCTATATGGATTAGGGTGTTTATCACACTTCAGCCCCAATTTCTCAACTAAAGTGGTACTAGCCACATTAGCACAACTACCTTATCAATTATTAAGCTATACACCTTACCACCTATCAAGTATCTGGTGTGAAATATATTTTCTCTTTGTTCTAAGCTCTCCTCCTTAACATTCAAGTTTAATGCATTCCTAGTAACAAGAGATTCAACATGAATAGCATTTTCAATATTATCTTCACACTAGTAACATCCTCTAAAGGTGGCATATCATTATCAGTGCCATCAGACTTATTATCATCATCAGACTCAGATACAATGTCACTATCCATATAATCATAGCTCTTTTGTGTGGACATTTAGATATATAATGTCCCAAACCTTGACATTTAAAGAACTTAATATCCCTATGTCTGGAAGTAGCAATGGAAAAAGAAAAATTAGAAGTGCCATTTTGTAGAATAGGTCTCTTATCCTTGTTCCTTAATGCATCCAGCCCTTTTTCCTTAGAAACTAAGCCCTTATCTCTCTCCTTTTCATCATAAGTTTGCCATTTTGAACCTATTTTCAATTGGAATTTTGAAGTGCACAAGCTGTCCCTTTTTACTTTTGTTGTTTTTCCACCTTCATAGCCATGCTCACCAATTCCTCCATCTCTACATAATGTCATTGGTCCACAACATCAGCAATTTCTCTATTCAAACTACTAATAAATCTAGCCATTGTCACTTATGTATCCTCTTCTATGTTGGCTTTAATCATTGACATCTTTATCTCTTTATGGTAGTCCTCAACTGACTTAGACCCTTGAATAAGTCTTTGTAGTTTTTGGTGTATTTTCTTGTAATAGTGAGATAGAACAAATCTTTTCTTCACACCGGCCTTCATATCAGCCCAAGTTTCAATAGGTCTCTCACCATTTCTCCTTCTAAACTGCACTAATTGATCCTACCAAACTAATGCTTAGTCAATGAACTCAACTATTGTAAGTCTCACTTTTTTTTCTTCAGAGTAGTTCTGGCAATCAAAGATCAACTCCTCCTTTCTCTCTCACTCCACGTATGCTTTGGCATCATTTTGCCATTTAAATGATGAAATTTTCATCTTAATGACATTTAAATTGCTGTCTCTCCTAGCTTTGAATCTAGCTTTAGCCACTCTATTCTTAGCCAAACTACTATCATCAAACTCATCTTCAAACATCTCTTGATTGAACCTATATGGAGGCCTATTTCATCTACCATTCCCATAAATATTCTATGCCACCTCCTTTCTCCACTCATCCATCTCATCAAGCCTATTATTCAGCTTCTGAAATTGACTAGTAAATGCCCTATACTTACATTCATATCTGGTGTCATATTAGCTTCCTCATCATAAGGTTCTTTACACCCTCTCCTTGGAAAAATAGTACTTATTTTAAAAACCTACAAAAAGTGTTAGCAAAACAGCCTTAGAAAAATAAAAAAATAAAAAAAAATCACTCCCTCACATGTTTCACTCAAGTAGATGTGAACCCTCTGTTTACACTCAATTTTGGTTTTTGCCCCCTTTATGTGCTCATCTATTTATGCCTTTTTATCTCTCTTGACCACAATGAATGTTGTACTTCAAAAATTAAACTAATTCAATTCAAAGCAAATTCACAAGCAATATTTATATGAGAGTAGCAACAAAAAACCTAACAAAAAAAATGAAAAACACAAAGTCTAGAGACAAAGTAAATGTGACCAACAAGAAAATTGATGTGATGACATATGAGAAAGAATGTGTATCATGTGATTTTTTATGCAAGTAATAAGAATGCAATATGTTACTTATCTAATATGAACATATGCAAATTAGGCTAAAACAAAGAAAGAAAACACAAAGAGTGAATAAAAAATGACAAAATTGAAAATACACAAAGAATTTGGTCAATCCCAATGGAAGGTCGATTATGACTCAATTCTAACCCAATTGATTTACAATCAACTCCAAACAACAACCAAAAATAGCTAATTTAGCTTATGCAATAGCAATTTGGAATTTGAAAGCCTAGGTGAAAACCCTCCAAATTGAATCACTCAAGAACCCTAACTTTAATTTCTCAAAATTAGAGCAATCTAGGGTGTATATTCTACAAATTCAATTTTCTGTGTTCAATTGGCATTCTCCAAGACAGGAATATAAAAAATATTGCAAAACAATCACAAAACCACAGTCAATTAATGATTTGATTTCTTTTTTTTCATTTTTTTATTTTTTTTCATTTTTTTGGAAACAAAAAACAAGATAAATAGGAATTTATCTCAAAATGGCTCCGATACCAAATGATACGGAACCCCAAGGATATATTGATCCCAAAACTCTAAACACACAAATTGATATTGAACGAACCCTAGAATAAAAACCCTCCCTATTGAACACCTAAGATACCTGATTTTAAAAACGCAAATAATTAGGAATAAGAATCAAAAAATTGAATAAATACTAGAAGAATTAGTAACTTGAAATAACTTATTCAATTTCTTGATGCAACAAGCAAAGTTGTGGTTCTTCTTGAGAGAGAAAAACCACATAAAATAATTTAATATTCATCAAAATCCACCATACAATTTTTTTAGAGGGTATTTATACTCTCTTTGCAAGCCCTAATTAAAATGAGATATAAACTAAGTCTATGAATAATAATCCAAGCCCAAATCCAATTATGAATAAGAGTTTGACTTGATTATAGCTTTTTCTTTTCTCCATGAATCCCACACGTTTGGGAACTCTTTTGGCTTTTTTGGACCTTTTCAAGTCTTATACACCAAGCACAAGGTGATAGGCTATCCAAGTTCATTTTTTTGGCTTCTTGACATACTTTTATCTTCCTTAGATCATTCTTGATTCATCTCTTCAACAAAAGACTTAGCCAAATTTGCAAGGCCATCTTTCAGCCTTTTGCTTTTGCCCTTGTGATCGGTCCCATTGGTAGGTTGCAATCTCTATTTTCCCTCCAATGCCGAAATAACCATCCTGCCTTTCAGTGCCTTCAGTGCTCATATCACCTATAGCCCATTTTCTAGTTGAGTATAGTGGGCCAAAACCTAGTCCATTGATATTCAGATCTTACCATCATCAATTATCTCTAGTATATTTCTATATTTGAATACATAATTTAATCATTTTAAATATATTTATTTTAGATATAATTATTATTTCAATAAATAATTTAATTAAATTTAACTAAATTATTTTAGGAATGATTATTAGTTTAATATTGTTTAATATGTACCTCAACTAATAAATATATATTTTATTTAATATTATTAAATAAATTTAATTATATAAATAAATTATTTTAGATATATAGTCAACATAATTCAAAATGTTAAGATGCCGTAATATCATAGAGGCGGCATTTCGATCTTTTGTCATTTCATCAATTTTTAGCCTTTTTTTTATTTTTTAAATAGTTTTGCTATTTGGGCATTTTTGAATTTTCACATTCTCCGTCTACCTTATAAATAAGCTTGTCGATTTAGGGATTTTTTTATAATTTTCAAAAAAATGATGCCCTTTTCATAATTACGCCAATCCTCAAGGGTGGTAGTCGTAATTTGCCCTTCTTTTAAATAAATAATCAATTTATTATGTGTTTTAATATCACAATTAATATGCTTATTAATTTTGATTCATTTTATTTTTATGGCCTCATCAATTATGTTATTATGATTTTATAAATATTTGATCATCTTATTGGATTTATGGTGTTCTTATTATGCTTTATAATATTTTAGTGGCCTATTAATCCTTTGCAATGGTCAAACTTCTGTAGTTATATAAAGTGGTCATAATCCTTTCTTTGGCATACTAAGTTGGTGACTGCTAGTATTTCATTTTTTATTCCCCCACAAGAATTCTTGTGTTATAGCAACATGACTATAGATTGGTTGCTAGTCTCCTCGTGATAGTGTATATGGAATGAGATACCATTATGAGCTAATGGAGTTTTATCCTGAAGTCACGATCACTCATTAAAATTTGCACGTAGAAAGATAATGATGGCTTTAAAAGTTCAACAAATATCGTGAGTTTTCATTGACCCGGCGTCGATTTTTTAAATATTTTTATGCTGTTTGATTTATTATTTTATGCACTTCTAATTTTATAAAATTATGTGTCTAATATTTCAAAATTTATATTTATTATATTTTAACACAAATTACATAATTATTCACAACAACGTCAAGTTGACACGTTTTTAATTCCACACACCAAGCAAATTATTACTTGCTACCTAATACGACAATCTTCCCTCATTATTGCAATATTTGCTAGACTAGCGGGCCAAGGCGATTTAGTGCACAATCCCTATTGGTCAAAAATAGTGACACTTTATATTATTTAAAAATAAATAATGGGTGGGGCCTTACGACTAAAGCTAAAAGTAAGGTGCTTATGTCCATATCTGGTTCCCCAATTCACATGCCACAGAAAATTATTAAATTAATGAACCTCTAAAGCAAAGGAGATTATTCTAATTAAAATAATCCAAATCATTAAGCTCATATTAATTATGGTTTTTGTTTTTATACTCTCGGTGCAATGGATTTTCTTCTTCTTCTTCTTCTTCTTTCTTTCATTTTTTTGGTGGGGGTGGGTTGAATCAATTCGTGTGATTAGTGGGAGGCGGCTAATGCGCATATTTTTATGATGACCATATTTAGGGTATGGTTGCTTTCAAACCTCTTTGGTCTTTGGTCACCAACCACACAACCCATCAAATCAAATTCTCACGCTTATCCGCTTTGTTAATTCCATACAATCCTAATTTTCCTTTTTTCTTTTTTCCTTCTCAATCTGGACTGCAATCCCGCAGCCGCCGGATCCCATCCTTCGCTTGATTGATACAATCAATTTATAAATATATTTGTTATGTGATTATTTACAGTATTTTAATTTATAGTCAATTCATGTGATTATATTGTAAGCATCTGTATTGTGTAATGTGTTGCCGTTGTTCAATTTATTATATAAATTATGATAATTAAGTGTAAAATCAATGACCATATTTACAGCGTTTTCTTATGAAATTTTGGTGTATCTGTACTATGACCGATGAAGAAAAAAGAAATTTGTTGGGGAGGCGTAAATTGATAAATTTTAGGTTATCATTATTTATTATATAAATTGAGTTATAATAATGCTTTGTATATATTATAATGATTTTTATAAGTTTAATAATGATAAAAATCATTTGATATTATTGAAAATTTATGACATAAAAAATTGTGTATAAATTATTATTATTGACAATCAATTGCATATCTATACTGACAATTAACAGAATTTATCATAATAATTTTGTTATGCTTAAGTTATTACCATATGTAACATTAAATGTTAGAAACTCATAAGTGATTTTTGTTATTATTGAACTAGCATGTGCTCAATGCAATGCACCGAAAAAAATTTTAATACCAAAATAATTTATTTTACTTCATGTGATTAAAAATGAATTGTAATTATTTTTAGTATTTAAAGAAACAAAATCTATTATTAATTAAATAAAATAATATAAATATTTTAACTTAAAAATATTATGTTTGAAGGTAATTTGTAATTAAATAAGTTGTGGAATATAGAGAATTGCTACCTCTAACTTTATAAATTATACAAAAAAATTTAAAATGATAAAATTTTAAAAAATAAATGAAAGAATTAAGAAAATAAAAGCAGAGAAGAATAGTTAACTTAATATGTTTTTTAAGTTAGATATATATTTATACATATATATATATATTGATATGATAAGTAAGCAAATAATTTTTTTTAGAATATAAAGTTTTTTTTATATGATTTCTTAATGATATAAAGTTACAATTACAATTTTCATAACATTTGAGATTTTTATGTTAAGTGTTTTTTGTTAGAGTAAATATGTAAACCTCTTTATGCTTTTTCTACTAAAATAACTTACATTAAGTTATTGTTTGATAACTAATTCACTAAGTAACTTGTAACGTGTAATTTTTATAAACTAAAATATCTCTTAGTCTTCAATATAATTATGATAAGTAAAATTTATTTATATTTATTTATATATATAATTATTTTATTATTTTTAAAATTATCAAATAACAAATATTATGTACATGAATAAAATAATAAGTAAATTTTTAATATTCAATTCAAGATAAAAAATCACTCTCTCATATATAAGTTTCTTTTATAAATATATAGATATATACAAATAATTAAATGGATACTTACTTTCAGTCAAACTTTTTTTTTATCTAACATATTAATCCATGTAACAATATTTTTTATGAATTTACTTTTACATGAAATTAGAATAATATATATTAATTAATTTTAATTATAATTAATAGAATTCGTGCATAGCATGGGGCACATGCTAGTATATAATAATAACATAACAATACAATATATATCTGTATATATTGAATAATAATGAAATTCTTAACTAATTATAACAAATTATTTTATAAGATAAAAATATTAATAAATTTATCACAAAGTTGTTCAACATCTCAAATCATTACATCATCTATTTAATTAGTGATGAAAACAAAGCCATGCATTTAGGGTTTTCACCAAAATTTTTGTTGCTCCATGTCCAAATACACTTGCATATCGATGGTTTACATAAATCAATTTATGGGATTATGACCTTTAGCTAGCTACCTTTTGATTATGTTGATGCATGCTAGGAATTAAAGAAAAACATAATACTGCTTTAAGCAAAACTAATGACACTGCAAGGTGTCTAAAAATCTCACAACAGTATAGGATTGTCAATGAAATTCATTTCTCTTTTTCTCTCAATTAGGGTACTTCAAGATTGAATATATATAAATTATTTAATTGATTATAACAAATTATTTTATAAGATAAAAAATAAATTAATTAATCACAAAAAATATTATCTTATAAATTTAGTAGAAGACGACTAGCCTGAACCTAAGAATGATCTATTCCGAAAAATCTACAAAATTAAATATATCAAACATTAGTAGAACATCTAAGTGTTGAATAATAATACAATTACAATTAAATATAACAAATTACATAGATGACTAACCTGAACTCGAGAACAATAATCTATTCCAATGAGCCTACAAAATTAAATATGTCCAAAGTTAGTTGAACAAATAGGAAGATTTTTTTTTCATTTTAACGCAATTGAAATTCCTGTAGATAATCTGTAAATTTACATAGAGCCAAATTCAAAATCCAACAAATTATTTGTGCTCTCCCCTCTGAG
The DNA here is from genome assembly GCA_014898725.1 of Jacaranda copaia. Taxonomy (NCBI): domain Eukaryota; kingdom Viridiplantae; phylum Streptophyta; class Magnoliopsida; order Lamiales; family Bignoniaceae; genus Jacaranda; species Jacaranda copaia. The sequence goes on from JACGDI010003368.1 coordinate 631,931, forward strand.
CGTATAAAAAAGAAAAAATAGAATAGGTAACCCTAACTAAAACTACCGCCACCACCACACCAATGTATCTATTCTTCTGCTTAGGCACACTCTCCACGAATACGTCAGGCCAACTGTATATCCTTAGACACAATGGTAACACTTTTGGCATGAATATCGCACAAATTGGTATATTCAAAGAGACCCACTAGATAAGCCTCAGCCGCTTCCTAGAGCGCAAGCACAGCGTGGCTTTGGAACCTCAAATCAGTCTTGAAATTCTATGCAATTTCACAAACCAACCGTTGGAATGGGAGATTGCAGATGAGAAGCTCTGCTCTCTTCGTGAGATACTTGGAAGATTTGATGAGTGATACTTGCAAATTGAATGTGTGTATATTAATAAAATTATATTCGAACTCCACCACTTTATACATGCGTATGTATAGAAGAGTTTTAACCCATCTAAACATCTATAACATTATCTCATAAATGATATGAAAGAGATAATGTCAAATTCGATTCATCAACTAAGAACTAAAAAAAATTCATTTATCTAATGAAGATTTTATTTTTCCTCTCAAATATAATACATCCCTATCAGTTAGAGACAAATAAGAATAAACATCTTTAAAAACAAAATAAATAATATCAAATTTAATAACCAACAATTAATGAAATTTTTTTAATTTAATTAAAAAAACTAAAAATTCTAAGAATTTGCCACTAAGGCAAAATTACAGTCAAAATTGAGTAATTGTGGATCCCACACCGTTGTCCTATATATAATAGTATAGATAGACAGATATTTTAAATTTTAAATGAAAGAAAATCAGATGTAAGATACAATCATATTGGTTAAAAATAATAATCAACAACTAATGAAAATACTTAATTGAATTAAAATACTCAAAATTCTAAAAATTTGTCATTTAACCAAAATTACATAATTAGAATTAAGATTGCATAATTGGGGATTTCACACCATTTTGCTATCATGATATATGATGTTTCGTTAAATTAAAGAAATACATATGAATTCAAATTCAAAAAACTAATAAAAATCAATGTCTAAATAAATCAGACGTTTACATTTGATTTGAAGTTGGGGGTGTGTATTATTAGACTCTTTGATCAATAGAACACGAAGGGTGCATGCTATTAAGAAGAAAAAGATTTTTCTTAATTTCTTCAAGGATAAAATTGGTGCGTTCGATCACAATAGAATCAAAAAGTATACACTCGACACCGTTGGTCCGGTCCGGTGGCGGACACAACCTAATTACACCGCTAAAATACTAACAGCAATTAAGTTTCTAAGTGATGAGAAATATGGGGTTACTAAGTGATTTTAACCTGTAATGCCTCCGCGAATTTGGGGTTGGGGTCTGCATGTTGAGAGGTTCCGTCGACCTGCTATTTTTATTTTTGGTTCATAATCATGCGCATCAAATTGAGTCCTCACACTTCTTCTTTTTTATTATTATTTATTATTACCACCATCGTCCTATTTGTGTGTGTGTGTGTGTGTGTGTGTATCTATATATATATATATAAATATAAATTTCAAACATTGCATATCTAAGGGTAAGGGCTATATCATTGACTGACCTAATTAATCACACAACTTGCCATTTATCATTTGTAAAACACTATGTTCCATTGAAATTCTCGCAGCTGTTTTGCACAAAAATACAACTGTACGTGTGGCCAGTCACATTCATAATTTTCAAAATATTCTTGACGGTAAGAGTCATTGTGCAATGTTGTTTCCGTGGAGTTCTTTAATATATTATACGATGATTTATGTTTCGGTGATGGTAGTGTATCACATTGACTCAAATCTAATTAATGGTGGGGATGTAAACGAATATTAATCGAATAGAATATATTATTTTTTTATTTGTATTTATTTAATTTTTTAAACATCTAAATATAAATATGGATTTAATTGATATTTAAAAAAATATCCGAATTTGTATCTGTCGGATACTGGTCAAATTCGGATATATCCCTGTTTGATTATAATTATTCAAACATATTCATATTTAAATTATTTTTTTAATTTCATATTCGATGATAATTATTTAAATATTTATTTATGAATATCCAAATACGTGAATTTATGAACCATAAGAAATACATATTTTTAATTATGAAAATATGTTGACATGAAGAGGAGAGAAATATAGAAATATGTGGATACATATAATAAGGAGTTACGTATTTTATGTATGAAAATATTTGACATGGCAAAACTGAACAAAACTAATTTATCCACATCATTGCCATATAACAAAGATACTTAATATAGGCTTGAACATCATTTTACTTTATATATATATATATATATATATTAGATATATTAGACTTTTGAACAAGTGAAAAGAGAAAAGCTCAATTAATTTGATATTTTCTATGATTTATTATCTTTTAACTAAATTAATTATATTTAACTCTCCTCTAAACTAATTAAATCATCAATTTCTTTCATCATTTCATATTTACAAAAGTGACGTTCTAAATTAATATATTATAAAATAAGAGGGAACTCATAAATTTATCATCTTGCCTTCAACTTAAAAATATTTAAAATTATTAAAAGTATCAATTTATTAAACAACTATCTTGTCCCTTGACATCTCGATAATGTATACA